>SJYA01016241.1:0-15609 GCA_006410615.1 Neotragus moschatus
GCCATAAAATCTAGCAGTGACAAGACTATAAAGGAAAGTCTTCACCCCATTTCAGAGCCGAGCACCAACATTCACTCGCCTCACCAGCTACATACCAGCACGTGAAAGGAAGCTTCAAGCAGTGTGCACTGAGCTGGACTCAGTGCGCCTTTCCGAAATTTTATTAACAAGACACTACTTTTCACGTCAGGTTTATTTTTGTCCCCTAAATGCCATTTACAAAATATGCATTAGGAATCATATAAATGTCAGTACCTAAGTCACTACAGCTTTCGATATCAATAGATTTTAAACAAATGTTAACAACTGGTAAATACTCAATGGAATCATTTCTACACATTTAAACAGGTGTCAGTTAGATTCATTACATGACTCCAATAATCTTGCTCATAATCTTAAGGGCTGTCCACAAGCAGGCAGAACAGAACATCAACCCTGCCAACCTTCTCATGTACCAGCTGAACTTACCAACTACTAAACTAAATATTACAATATATAGCCTAGAAAATTAAATATGAAAACTAAGGCGATATAATACTGATACTGTAAACATCATCAATAGAACTTTAAAACGCCACCAAGTTATGTAACTAAGAAACAGAGCTACACTTCTGAGTACTGACATATGGTGATCGAGAACCCTACGCTAACCCTGCACTTTACGAACTAAGAAGAGAGTCATTACTGAAAAATCTATGTGAGTGCAGCCCCAATTACTCCTATCCTGTTGTCCCTGAAATGATCTGAAGCAAACTGCTAATACACACAGGCCAGAATCGGCATCTGGACCTGCCTCTGCTTCTGTCAAGTCAGCCCCCTCGTTCCTCAACACCCCCGCTCCCAGAGACGCACAGGTGGGGCAGCAGCAGCCCCTCGGAAGGCTGCGCTGCGGGTCAGTTCCCTCATTCTCTCCCTCCTCCCTCGCCCTCCCTGCTCTCTTCCACTCCCATCCCCCTGGTGTCAGGTCTCCTTCCTCAGCTGGCTGTCAACTGAAGACTGGCAGGGGCCAGGTGACAATGACTGTGCCTCCAGCCCAAAGAGCTGGCTCGTTCTTCTGCTCATGCTAAGAGTACCCTGCTGTCAAGAGAGTGGGATGTGTTTCAAACCAAGCTCTGGTCTAAAAGCCTGCCTCCTCTGCAGAAACTGATTTGTTTCATTTCTGAGAAGAGTATCTTCAGAAGAAACCCGTTCCAGTCTCCCTTAAAGAGAAGAGAGAATCCTCGCCCCACACTGTGCGTTTAGCAGAAAGGAACTTGCCGGCATCTCACATGCTGCCGCTCTGATGACGGCTGTGCTGACAAGACACTTCAGCCTACACATCTATAGTGTAGGCTGAAGTTTCACCTGCTAAACTAGTTCTTCTCCAGCCAGCAATATCCATGATGGATGCTTACTATTAGTATCAGTTGCTCAGTCATACCCGATTTTTTGCGACCCATGGACTGTAGCCCACCAACCTCCACTGTCCAAGAGATTTCCCAGGCAAGGATACTGGAGTGGGTTGCCATTTCCCTCTCCAGGGGATCTTCCCAACCCAGGGAAATAATCTTAAAATAATCTGAAGAACTTTTGTTATTAGCTTTCAACAGTGCAGACATGTACAAAAACATCTACCTTTAGTCTTGCTTCAATAATTTTGGTCAGGGTAAGACAATCTCCATGAAAACCACTACATCCAATGACTGTTTGGTCTGTTCTGTTTAAAAAAAAAAAAAAACAAAAAACACCACATTTCAGGAAACAGTTGGTTTGACAGTAAAGCAAAACATGTCTTCGGTAATTTTAAATTTAATACTCACAAACTCGCAGTCTCATTCCCATTTGGTGAATAAATTTTAAATTTAAAATTACTCAAGACATGTAGGCACATGGAGGGGGGAATTCCTATATCCGGAAGTCTCACCCCTTATACCAAATGAATCACAGGTGGATAAAGACTTACAAGAATAAATGCAAGTATGAATGCACTAAAGAAAATATGATTGAAATTTTTTAATAAGGTTAGGTTGAGGGCAGCCAATTTACATATAATACAACCCAATGCCCACACAGAAAGTTTCATAGATTTGACTGTATAAAAAATGAGAACTTCTATAAAAATATTATGAATTTAAAAAAATATATACACGACCAGACCAAAGTCTACTTTTAATTTCCTTATTCTACACACAGTTTTAGTTTCCTTATTCTACACACAGTCCCTAAAACCATGAAGCGCATCAGTAGCGTGAAGGCTCTTGGGGACAATGTGCATAGTTAATGCCATCGTATTCTTCATTTAAAAGTTGCTGAGAGTAGAGCCTGTAAGTTCTCACCACAAGAAAAGAATGTCGTGACTCGTGTGGTGACAGACAGTAACCAGGCCAACTGTGACCCCCTGCAGTATGCACAGCACGGGGCTCTGTGCTGCACGCCGGGAAGCACTGCCCCGGCACGCGCCAATCGTGTGCGCGCTTAGCTGCCAGGCCTGGCCAACTCTTTGCAGCCCCTCGGACTGTGGCCCGCCAGGTTCCCCTGTCCATGAGATCTTCCAATCAAGAACACTGACCAAGGTGCCACCTCCCACTTTAGGGACCTTCCCGACTCAGGGGTCAGGCCGGCACCTCCTGCACTGGCAAGCATATTCTTTACTGCTGCCTCGCCTGCCGCTGCTGCTGCTGCGTCACTTCAGTCGTGTCCGACCCTGTGCGACCCCAGAGACGGCCGCCCACCAGGCTTCCCCGTCCCTGGGATTCTCCAGGCAAGAACACTGGAGTGAGTTGCCATTTCCTTCTCCAGTGCATGAAAGTGAAACGTGAAAGTGAAGTTGCTCAGTCATGTCCGACTCTTCGCGACCCCATGGACTGCAACCCACCAGGCCCCTTCGTCCATGGGATTTTCCAGGCAAGAGTACTGCAGTGGGGTGCCATTGCTGCACCACCTGGGAAGCCCCCAAATGTCAATTATACCTCAATACAAAAAAAAAAACCCCAATGATGGAGACATAGGGAAGCGACATGAAGGTGAAACTTTCAGTGCTCAGCTGTGTTCAACTCTTTGTAAACCCACAGACTGTCGCCCCCCAGGCTCCTCGTCCACAGGATTCTCCGGGCAAGAACACTAGAGCGGGTTGCCATTCCCTTCTCCAGGGGATCTTCCTGACCCTGGGATCAAACCCAGCCTCCTGCAAATTCTTTACTGTCTGAGCCACTAGCTGCTGCTGCTGCTGAGTCACTTCAGTCGTGTCCGACCCTGTGCGACCCCAGAGGCGGCCGCCCACCAGGCTTCCCCGTCCCTGGGATTCTCCAGGCAAGAACACTGGAGTAGGTTGCCATTTCCTTCTCCAATACATGAAAGTGAAGCGTGAAAGTGAAGTCGCTCAGTAGTGTCCGACTCCTGGCAACCCCATGGACTGCAGCCCACTAGGCTCCTCCATCCATGGGATTTGCCAGGCAAGAGTACTAGAGTGGGTTGCCATTTGAGCCACTAGGGAAGCCCCTCAATTATATGAAAGTCATATAAAAAGAGACCCANGCGTGAAAGTGAAGTCGCTCAGTAGTGTCCGACTCCTGGCAACCCCATGGACTGCAGCCCACTAGGCTCCTCCATCCATGGGATTTGCCAGGCAAGAGTACTAGAGTGGGTTGCCATTTGAGCCACTAGGGAAGCCCCTCAATTATATGAAAGTCATATAAAAAGAGACCCAAGTCACTATAAACATATAAAAGAGCCTCCACGCCACTCATAAATTAAAATCTAAAAAAGAGACGATTTCAGCCTAGCAGAATAAGAATGCTTAATGCTAGTGAGGTTTTGAAAATCAGATACTCTCAGAAACTAGGAAAGAGTGTACACTGACCCAGCTCTTTAGAAAGGCTGTTTGGCAGCATCTACTAAAAACTTAAATGCTCGTCACTTTCACTCAAAAATCCCACTGCTACAAATATATTCCTGCGAGCTCGCGAAGATGAGCTCTAGGTTCACGCTAAGTATATGTGTTATTTTAATGACTCTCCAAAACAAAACAAATACAACCCAAATGCCCGCCAGAGAGTACTGAATAAAATTTTTGTGCATCTTTGCTGACAAAGGTCTGTCGAGTCAAAGCTATGGTTTTTCCAGTAGTCATTTACAGATGTGAGTTGGACCATAAAGAAAGCTGAACGCCAAAGAACTGATGCTTTTGAACTGTGGTGTTGGCTAAGACTCTTGAGAGTCTCTTGGGCTGCAAGGAGATCCAACCAGTCGATCCTAAAGAAAATCAATCCTGACTATTCATTGGAAGGACTGACGCTGAAGATGAAGCTCTGTTACACTGGCCACCTGATGTGAAGAGCTGACTCAGTGAAAAAGACCCTGATGCTGGGAAAGACTGAGGGCAGGAAGGAAGGGGACAAGGACGAGATGGTTGGACGGCTTCACCGACTCGATGAACATTAGTTTGGGCAAGCTCTGGGAGCTGGTGATGGACAGAGACCTGACATGCTGCAGTCCATGGAGTCGCAGAGAGGTGGACATGACTGAGCAACTGAACTAACAACTCAAAAGTTAATTCCTAAGTCTTGATATTTATAAGGAAACCCTAACCCATCTCATCAAGATGTGATCAGCAGAGGCCCTTTCTTTCAGAAATAAAAGAATGATTCACATAAAACATACCTGTCCAACTGGGGAGACCACTGACACTTCTAGGGTCATCACCAGCATTTCCTGATCTCTTTATAACCAGCCTCACTGCACTGAGCCAAACCCAATATACCATAAGGCTTCACTGCCTGTACTACCAAGAATGGCTGATAGTACCAGGAGGGTAAGACAAAATCTGACCTTCAAAATGCTTTTGCCAAATATCCACATACCTAAATGAAGAAGAGTATTTATTGCAAAGAATAAAGAGTAAATATAAGTTTCAAACAAGTGGGGGAAGAGGTGGGCTAGATTCTAGGTCAGCCCCAAAGGGCATGGGATCAGGAGCACGCAAGCAATTCATGTGTGACCCAGTGCCTGTACGGCAGGAACATAGAAGTAATACTGTTCTCTCTATATATACCTGAAGTATTTCACTAAAAAAAGAGAGAGAGACAGAGTACTCATTCAGGAGGCACACCAGCTAAAACAGAATGTTTCAGAGATGAGCAGAATCTTGTACAGGACAGTGTCTATCATATTATGTATCTACGTTTTATTCACGGTATTTACTACTTTCACTTTATAAAAGTTACATCTTAAAAGACAAAAACTGTTGTGTGGGTTTGCTACAAGGGCTTCCTTGATAGCTCAGTAGGTCATTCATCTGCCTGCTGTGCAGGAAACCAGGCTTTGATTCCTGGGTCAGGAAGACCCCCACCCCCCTTGAGAAGGAAATGGCAACCCACTCCAGTATTCTTGCCTGGAGAATCCCATGGACAGACGAGCCAGGCAGGCTATAGTCCATGGGGTCGCAAGAGTCACACACGACTTAACAACTGAATCACCACCATGCTACAAACCAGAGAAGAGAAAAGGAGTTCAAAAGATGGAAGTGGACAGAGAGGGAACTGGGAAGATGAAAACAAGCTTCTGTTCTTTAGGTTTCGGTGTAGGCTGGGCTACGCCCTGCAGCAGCACAGGGCCCACCCAAAGGACCTGAACCTCATCAGTTCACTCCTGCTAGAATTCAGCATTAAGAAGTATTTGTGCTGTAACCTAAGAGTAACCACCATTTCCAAATGTGTCCAAAAATGGTAAATACAAACCACTGTTAACACGTAAGGTGCATTTAGTTAGTAATTTATGCAGATTCCCCAGTACACATGACTTTATTTTCTTATGTTTTAGAAAAAACATGGCCACCCACTAGAACTGTGAGCCATGGATATAACTGCTTAAGATACAGGAAAATTGAATGTTTTAGGTTATTTTTTTAAGGTGCAGGTTAAAAAAGAATCCAATATACTGAAGGGCCCAATCTCTTAAAGAAGGACTAAAATACCTACGGTAGAGCAGCAGCAATAAGATGCTGATCAGACAGACCCACGTGACGGCGTGTGAGCGGCGACTACAGGGCTACCCTGCCTTGACTACATACTGGAAATTCTCACAGGATGCTGAGTAAGAAGTATTCAAGCTACCAAAAACACTGTTGGTACCTAGATATGGCAAATGTTACGAAGACTACATACTGAATTACTAGAAAATAATTTTCTAACAAAAATACAAGCTAAGCTCCAAACAGGCAATCTAAAACTTCATGAAACATATCATTTAAAACCTGAATCTCTCGCAGCACTAAATCATCATAAGGTGCTGAAAACATGTCCTTAGAAATATTTACTTACAATTTGTAACATTTGGGGCTGTCCCGTGTGTGAATTGAAAATCCTTCACTTAATCTAGTGTCAGAAGCAACAATCGAAAAATCTTCTCCAGCAATTGCTAATACAGTACTGAGGGGAAAAGAAGGAAAAACAAAATTAATGAATTATTCTGGACATTAATAACACCTTTCCTAATATGAGAATGATCCATAGCAGATACTGAGATAAAATCTACTAGATATAATCAAGTGCAGGGTTCAGACAGAAGAGGAGATGATCAGGGGAAAGGACTCCTGGCTACAAGTCCTCTGGGGAAAAAAAAATTAAGAATTCCCTTGAAAACACAAGTCAAATCAGACCAAAGGTTCCTCAGCAGAAGATTACAGAAACATCTGGCTTCCCTTGTGGCTCAACTGGTAAAGAATCTGCCTGCAATGCGGGAGACCTAGGTTCAATCCCTGGGTTGGGAAGATCCGCTGGAGGAGGGCATGGCAACCCAGTCCAGTGTTCTTGCCTGGAGAATCCCCATGGACAGAGCCTGATGGGCTACAGTCTAAGGGATCGCTCAAGAGTTGGACATGACTGAGCGACTAAGCACAAACATCACTAAATTATCACCATCATCAAAAAATTAAACATTATTAGTATGTGTCATTAAACAATTACTGATACTATAAAATGGCCAAAGGCCATGGCCTTGCCTGCTGGGGGAGGTGTAGGCAGTGATACAACACAAGATATCTGAGCTCAAGAAAGAGGAGCTTACTGTGGTTTTTATTATTTATTTTTTGATCATGCCACACAGCATGTGAAATCTGTTTCCCTACCAGGGATCAAAGCCGTGTCTCATGCTTTGGAAGGGCAGTCTTAACCACTGGACCACAAGGGGAGTCCCGGGGCTTACTGTTTTTAATTTCTTTATATCCAAGTCCTTATAAAATTGTCTTGCACTCAGGAGACACCCAAGCATCTTTTGGAAAACAGACCAACAAAGAATAACCTTTCCCCTCTGTGGCTCTGTTCAGTGGAGGCCGAGAGGATGAGCTCTAAAAGCAGGTTGTGTGGGTTCAAAGTCTGGTTCTCTTGCTTAGAAGATATGAGATAGTCAACTGCTTAACTCCTCAAGGCCTCACTGTCCTCAAACATGTATCAGGGATCACAATAGCAGCTACTTTATTTAGGTGTTACAAGCATTTAACGGACTAAATTGCTAAGCCTTATACCATAACTGGTCCTCCAGTTAAGTGTTAGTTACGATTCCCCTGGCATAAGTATGATCACCAAGAACCTGGACTCTGAAGTTACCCAAAACCTGTCCGTGCCACTTAACAGCTCTGTGACCTTGGACAAATCATCAAGATGATGATATTAGCAGTTCCTGTGTTAAAGGCTGACTGAGTTAAATGGCATAATCTTAAAGTACTCAGTGACAAGTGCACAGGCTAATCACTTGGAGTTTAACCACATTCAGTCAGACTAGAAAGACACAGCACTAAGTCTTACTTTGAAGAAGCAAAGGCTGCCCAAGAGCCAGCAATAAATGTTAAAGGACAAGAACAGACTAAGAAAAGGCAACTTAATACCAGAAAGCGATAAGCACTAACTTTAGAGCAGTAATTGGAACACAAAGGTTAGAAAGTAATAGACACTGAATACCTTGTAAGTCTCAAGCAGAATCTGCAACCGTCTCGTGAAATGGGTCTAATAACTCATTTTGGGATCCCACCTTCATTAGTTGTCACAGGAAATATTTAAAAGTGCAATGATAAAAGCATTCATAAACTTCATAGCAACACAGATATGGATTCAAGTCCTGGGGTTCAACTTCACACCAGCTCTATGACTAACAAAATCTAACTTCTAAGAGCCCAAGTTCATTTGTAAAATTGAGGTATATATCATCTGTCAGTCAGTTATCATGAGGATTAAAAAGATACCTGTTTTCAACCTAAAAAATGCTTCTCTTTTGATTCTTCTCTCAAACTATGAGTAGCTAAGGAAGATAAGGAAATCTGGGTTCAAGAAGCTAGGAGATAGATACCAAACACCACACTGCTCTTAAGTGTCAGAGACAAGGCTAAAATCACACTTCCACCCTCTTTCAAACCCATAAGGACCTGAGTAATTAATCTGGTCATTGGATGGTCCTTAAAGATTACCAGATTAATTAATTGGGTGTGTACGTTTCAAAGTACAAAATTTGGCTGGCAAACTATAAACGATGCTTAAATACACAGCTCTTCGCAGTGAAGAGTCCTAAAGAGAGTGTCTTTCCACAACCCTACTTCTTTTAGTGCACTATCAAGGGAAAGTGTTAAGATAAAGCTGGTAAGTTAAAAAAAGAAAAGAAAGAAAAACTTACATACAACATGCAAGAATACACATATTCAAAGTTCCGCTTTCTGAGTATTTTTTACCCTGAACTTATGCTAGCCCTTAAAAATAAACACTGAGCAATGAAACTAAGTCTGCGCAAGTAATCCTACCTGCTATTTAAAACAACTCAAAATGGTGATTTGATTAGACCTTTTAGCTAGACAGGGCTTCCCTGGTGGCTCAGAGGTTAAAGCGTCTGTCCGCAATCAGGAGACCTGGGTTTGATCCCNTAGATTCTAGGTCAGCCCCAAAGGGCATGGGATCAGGAGCACGCAAGCAATTCATGTGTGACCCAGTGCCTGTACGGCAGGAACATAGAAGTAATACTGTTCTCTCTATATATACCTGAAGTATTTCACTAAAAAAAGAGAGAGAGACAGAGTACTCATTCAGGAGGCACACCAGCTAAAACAGAATGTTTCAGAGATGAGCAGAATCTTGTACAGGACAGTGTCTATCATATTATGTATCTACGTTTTATTCACGGTATTTACTACTTTCACTTTATAAAAGTTACATCTTAAAAGACAAAAACTGTTGTGTGGGTTTGCTACAAGGGCTTCCTTGATAGCTCAGTAGGTCATTCATCTGCCTGCTGTGCAGGAAACCAGGCTTTGATTCCTGGGTCAGGAAGACCCCCACCCCCCTTGAGAAGGAAATGGCAACCCACTCCAGTATTCTTGCCTGGAGAATCCCATGGACAGACGAGCCAGGCAGGCTATAGTCCATGGGGTCGCAAGAGTCACACACGACTTAACAACTGAATCACCACCATGCTACAAACCAGAGAAGAGAAAAGGAGTTCAAAAGATGGAAGTGGACAGAGAGGGAACTGGGAAGATGAAAACAAGCTTCTGTTCTTTAGGTTTCGGTGTAGGCTGGGCTACGCCCTGCAGCAGCACAGGGCCCACCCAAAGGACCTGAACCTCATCAGTTCACTCCTGCTAGAATTCAGCATTAAGAAGTATTTGTGCTGTAACCTAAGAGTAACCACCATTTCCAAATGTGTCCAAAAATGGTAAATACAAACCACTGTTAACACGTAAGGTGCATTTAGTTAGTAATTTATGCAGATTCCCCAGTACACATGACTTTATTTTCTTATGTTTTAGAAAAAACATGGCCACCCACTAGAACTGTGAGCCATGGATATAACTGCTTAAGATACAGGAAAATTGAATGTTTTAGGTTATTTTTTTAAGGTGCAGGTTAAAAAAGAATCCAATATACTGAAGGGCCCAATCTCTTAAAGAAGGACTAAAATACCTACGGTAGAGCAGCAGCAATAAGATGCTGATCAGACAGACCCACGTGACGGCGTGTGAGCGGCGACTACAGGGCTACCCTGCCTTGACTACATACTGGAAATTCTCACAGGATGCTGAGTAAGAAGTATTCAAGCTACCAAAAACACTGTTGGTACCTAGATATGGCAAATGTTACGAAGACTACATACTGAATTACTAGAAAATAATTTTCTAACAAAAATACAAGCTAAGCTCCAAACAGGCAATCTAAAACTTCATGAAACATATCATTTAAAACCTGAATCTCTCGCAGCACTAAATCATCATAAGGTGCTGAAAACATGTCCTCAGAAATATTTACTTACAATTTGTAACATTTGGGGCTGTCCCGTGTGTGAATTGAAAATCCTTCACTTAATCTAGTGTCAGAAGCAACAATCGAAAAATCTTCTCCAGCAATTGCTAATACAGTACTGAGGGGAAAAGAAGGAAAAACAAAATTAATGAATTATTCTGGACATTAATAACACCTTTCCTAATATGAGAATGATCCATAGCAGATACTGAGATAAAATCTACTAGATATAATCAAGTGCAGGGTTCAGACAGAAGAGGAGATGATCAGGGGAAAGGACTCCTGGCTACAAGTCCTCTGGGGAAAAAAAAATTAAGAATTCCCTTAAAAACACAAGTCAAATCAGACCAAAGGTTCCTCAACAGAAGATTACAGAAACATCTGGCTTCCCTTGTGGCTCAACTGGTAAAGAATCTGCCTGCAATGCGGGAGACCTAGGTTCAATCCCTGGGTTGGGAAGATCCGCTGGAGGAGGGCATGGCAACCCAGTCCAGTGTTCTTGCCTGGAGAATCCCCATGGACAGAGCCTGATGGGCTACAGTCTAAGGGATCGCTCAAGAGTTGGACATGACTGAGCGACTAAGCACAAACATCACTAAATTATCACCATCATCAAAAAATTAAACATTATTAGTATGTGTCATTAAACAATTACTGATACTATAAAATGGCCAAAGGCCATGGCCTTGCCTGCTGGGGGAGGTGTAGGCAGTGATACAACACAAGATATCTGAGCTCAAGAAAGAGGAGCTTACTGTGGTTTTTATTATTTATTTTTTGATCATGCCACACAGCATGTGAAATCTGTTTCCCTACCAGGGATCAAAGCCGTGTCTCATGCTTTGGAAGGGCAGTCTTAACCACTGGACCACAAGGGGAGTCCCGGGGCTTACTGTTTTTAATTTCTTTATATCCAAGTCCTTATAAAATTGTCTTGCACTCAGGAGACACCCAAGCATCTTTTGGAAAACAGACCAACAAAGAACAACCTTTCCCCTCTGTGGCTCTGTTCAGTGGAGGCCGAGAGGATGAGCTCTAAAAGCAGGTTGTGTGGGTTCAAAGTCTGGTTCTCTTGCTTAGAAGATATGAGATAGTCAACTGCTTAACTCCTCAAGGCCTCACTGTCCTCAAACATGTATCAGGGATCACAATAGCAGCTACTTTATTTAGGTGTTACAAGCATTTAACGGACTAAATTGCTAAGCCTTATACCATAACTGGTCCTCCAGTTAAGTGTTAGTTACGATTCCCCTGGCATAAGTATGATCACCAAGAACCTGGACTCTGAAGTTACCCAAAACCTGTCCGTGCCACTTAACAGCTCTGTGACCTTGGACAAATCATCAAGATGATGATATTAGCAGTTCCTGTGTTAAAGGCTGACTGAGTTAAATGGCATAATCTTAAAGTACTCAGTGACAAGTGCACAGGCTAATCACTTGGAGTTTAACCACATTCAGTCAGACTAGAAAGACACAGCACTAAGTCTTACTTTGAAGAAGCAAAGGCTGCCCAAGAGCCAGCAATAAATGTTAAAGGACAAGAACAGACTAAGAAAAGGCAACTTAATACCAGAAAGCGATAAGCACTAACTTTAGAGCAGTAATTGGAACACAAAGGTTAGAAAGTAATAGACACTGAATACCTTGTAAGTCTCAAGCAGAATCTGCAACCGTCTCGTGAAATGGGTCTAATAACTCATTTTGGGATCCCACCTTCATTAGTTGTCACAGGAAATATTTAAAAGTGCAATGATAAAAGCATTCATAAACTTCATAGCAACACAGATATGGATTCAAGTCCTGGGGTTCAACTTCACACCAGCTCTATGACTAACAAAATCTAACTTCTAAGAGCCCAAGTTCATTTGTAAAATTGAGGTATATATCATCTGTCAGTCAGTTATCATGAGGATTAAAAAGATACCTGTTTTCAACCTAAAAAATGCTTCTCTTTTGATTCTTCTCTCAAACTATGAGTAGCTAAGGAAGATAAGGAAATCTGGGTTCAAGAAGCTAGGAGATAGATACCAAACACCACACTGCTCTTAAGTGTCAGAGACAAGGCTAAAATCACACTTCCACCCTCTTTCAAACCCATAAGGACCTGAGTAATTAATCTGGTCATTGGATGGTCCTTAAAGATTATCAGATTAATTAATTGGGTGTGTACGTTTCAAAGTACAAAATTTGGCTGGCAAACTATAAACGATGCTTAAATACACAGCTCTTCGCAGTGAAGAGTCCTAAAGAGAGTGTCTTTCCACAACCCTACTTCTTTTAGTGCACTATCAAGGGAAAGTGTTAAGATAAAGCTGGTAAGTTAAAAAAAGAAAAGAAAGAAAAACTTACATACAACATGCAAGAATACACATATTCAAAGTTCCGCTTTCTGAGTATTTTTTACCCTGAACTTATGCTAGCCCTTAAAAATAAACACTGAGCAATGAAACTAAGTCTGCGCAAGTAATCCTACCTGCTATTTAAAACAACTCAAAATGGTGATTTGATTAGACCTTTTAGCTAGACAGGGCTTCCCTGGTGGCTCAGAGGTTAAAGCGTCTGTCCGCAATCAGGAGACCTGGGTTTGATCCCAGGGTCGGGAAGATTCCCCTGGAGAAAGAAATGGCAACCTACTCCAGTATTCTTGCCTGGAGAATCCCATGGACGGAGGAACCTAGTGGGCTACAGTCCATGGGGTCGCAAACAGTCGGACACGACTGAGCGACTTCACTTTCACTTTAGCTAGATAACTACATCTAATCACATGGCCAATCAACCCTAACTTTAATCTCAGATGCTCAACCTGCCCCGTGCCTGCTGGCTCGAGAAACACATTCAGACAGATAGGTCCATTTTTAAAGCTCTTCAGAGCGGAGGTCAGGTGTCAATTTCTATCTGCTGTCTACGTAAAGCTAGCCATCCACATCGAGATCCATCGACCGGCCTATAAGGTGAAGCCCTGAAGAACAGGAGCTAGCCGAGCAACCTGAGAGGGTGGCCTGAGACTGGAGGGGCAGCGCCGGGCAGACAGGCTTAAGCAGGGATATGGAGGAAGAAAGAGAAAGCGGCGGCTCTGCGGGTTTTACCCTCCGTTGAAAGCGTAGGGCGAAAAGCGCAGCTGCGAAGGGCCCACGGAGCTGTGAGGTTCCATGGCCAGGTCTCGGCCCGCGCACGAGTACGAGGCAACGGAGGACAACATTCCGCGGCTCCACTCCTGCTGTCTCACGGCAAGATGGCTGCCTCGACCGGAAATCGTGCCGTTTCCGGTTTCCGCGGCGCTGCCTCCGGCCGCTCTATCTCGCTCCAGTCGTTGCTCCAGGAGGCCAGAGCCCCCGCTTTCCAGTTGGTAGCTATTGCCTGCTCTTCGAAGAGACCTGACAGTGAGGTACGGGCTTTCTTTTCCAGGCAAACATTCGAAATCACTCGTGATGGATAGAAAATTTAAAGTCTGAGCTTACAAAGACATGGGAAAAACTATGGAGCAATGGCAACTCAGAGTGTCTACTGGAGTGTAAATTAGTACAGCCGTGTTTCGGAAAGCGACTGGCATCACTTGACGTAGTTGAACACACACACCATGACACAGCAGTTTCCTGCCGAGGTATGCACCTGGCCGGAAGACGTGCAAGAACGTTCATAAAGATGATCTTAGTGGCCCCAAACTGGAAATGAGCTAAATGCCCGTGAACTGCAGAATGGATAAAGCAGCTGAGGGATGTGGACGCGCCAAAGCAAGAAAACCAGCTGACTTTGGCTAGAGGGAAAGGCTCTGCTTGGCGCGGGATGGGTCGGAGCTTGTAGTGCTAGCAGTACTGGGTTTCCTTACTTGATTTAATGCTGGCCTGCTCAGTAGATCAGGCGTGTCCGACTCTCTGTGACCACACGGACTATAGCCCACCAGGCTCCTCTGTCCATGGGGTATTTACAGGCAAGAATACTGGAGTAGGTTGACATTTCCTCCTCCAAGGGATCTTCCTCACCCAGGGATCGAACACCCATCTCCTGTGTCTCTTGTACTGGCAGGCACATTCTTTACCAGTGAGCCACCAGGGGAACACTTTGTGGCTGTCGTTCAGTCGCTAAGTCGTGTCTAACTCTTTGCAACCCCATAAACTGCAGCCCGATAGGTTTCCCTGTCCTTCACTATCTCCCAGAATTTGCTCAAACCCATGTCCATTTGTGTTGATCACATCCAACCATCCCATCTCCTGTTGCCCGCCTCCACTTCCTTCTCCTGCCCTCATTCTTTCCTAGCGTCAGGGTCTTTTCTAATGAATCAGCTCTTTGCATCAAGTGACCAAAGTATTGGAGCTTCAGCTTCAGTCTTTCCAATTAATACTTAGGGTTGATTTCCTTTAGGATTGACTGGTTTGATCTCCTTGCTGTCCAAGGGACTCTCAAGAGTCCCTCCAACACCACAGTTCAACTCTTTGGCACTCAGCCTTCTTTATGGTCCAACTCTCACATCTGTACATGACTGCTGGAAAAATCAGCTTTGCCTATACAGCCTTTACCAGCAAAGTGATGTCTCTGCTTTTTAATACACTGTCTCAGTTGGTCATAGCTTTCCTTCCAAGGAGCAAGCGTCTTTGAATTTCATGGCTGCAGTCACTGCAGTGATTTAGGAGCCCAAGATCAAATCTGTCACTCTCTCCACTTTTTCCCCATCTATTTGCCATGAAGTGATGGGACCGGATGCCATGATCTTCATTTTCTGAATGTTTAATTTTAAGCCAGCTTTTTCTCCTCTTTCATCCTCATCAAGAGGCTCTTTAGTTTCTTTCTGCTTTCTGCCATTAGAGTGGTNCACTTTTTCCCCATCTATTTGCCATGAAGTGATGGGACCGGATGCCATGATCTTCATTTTCTGAATGTTTAATTTTAAGCCAGCTTTTTCTCCTCTTTCATCCTCATCAAGAGGCTCTTTAGTTTCTTTCTGCTTTCTGCCATTAGAGTGGTATCATCTGCTTATATGAGGTTGTTGATATTTCTCCAGGAAATCTTGATTCCAGCTTGAGGTTCATCCAGCCACACATTTTGCATGATGTACTCTGCATATAAGTTAAATAAGCAGGGTGACAGTGTACGGCCTTGTTGTACTCCTTTCCCAATTTTGAACCCATCCATTGTACCATGTCTGGTTCTGTTGCTTCTTGACCTGCATACAAGTTTCTCAGGTGATGGATAAACTGGTCTGGTATTCCCATCTCTTTAAGAATTTTCCATTGTTTGTTGTGATCCACACAGTCAAAGGCTTTAGTGAAGTCAATGAAGCAGATGTTTTCCTGGAATTCCCTTGCTTTCTCTATGATCCAGTGGATGTTGGCAATTTGATCTCTGGTACCTCTGCCTTT
>SJYA01016251.1:0-11786 GCA_006410615.1 Neotragus moschatus
CTGTCTTACTAGCCTCTTGGTCCAGGAAAATATTTCCTCTTGTTGCTTCTTCCCATATCTAGAGTTACACTGTTACCATCATCGATCTCATATGGAACTATACATTATTCTATCAGAGGCCTCAGTCACACATTTGGCAGTGTAAGAAACAGTAATTTTATAAAACAGGTGAAATACAAATAACATAGCCAACAGTATTAGTAAAGTCATAAGTAAGAGTTAAGTTAAGAGCTTCCATTAGGTGTAGCCCAGTATGTCTCAGGTCATCTGACTTAGTCTACTCTGTAGAATCTTTATCTTCCAGGGAAATTATATATTGGCACCACCATCTATAAGGCACATAGCCCAGTTTTCTAGTGTCACTAGACTGATTATCCTTAGTATGATTTAATTGTTTCCAACACAGAGGAGACTTTAAACCTAAATTACCATAGCCTGCTGTTATCTATATAAATCCATCCCGTAATTGTGGGAGATGTTTTTCTTCCTTTGCTGAAAATTTTCTTGTTGCTCTGATTGAGTTTGAGTAATAGAAAAAAGCTCAAATTTATGGCCAGAATCAGAGCAAGCATTATTAATTGGCCTAGTGAGGGGATCCCATCTAGTAATATCACAGTGACCTAAATATGACTGTAATTTTTTTTAAGTAAATTTTTTCAAGGCCAACCAGTTAGAGTCTTGTAGTAGAGAAATTTACGAAGGTAACCCAGAACTAGACACAGGTACTTGGCCAAAAACCCAACAATTGGATTGATTTCTAAAACTAGCATAGGGTCAGGCCTATGATAGATAAACATTTTATTTATATGCAAAGGTCTAAGAAGTCAAGAAAACATTATAAATAATCATACGAATCAGATCCAGCATCTTGGGCAAGCTGTCTACCTCTGATATTGTCTTCTCATTCTGGTGTAGTGTAGTTTCTCCTGATTAAAAAATGTCCTTTCATCCAAGTTGGAGACAGTCCCTTAAATTATGTCTTTTTCTAGTCCTGGTTGCAGGTCATGAGGCATCTGATCTTCATCCAAAGATAGATTACTGAGATAAGCTTCAGAAACAAACTTAGGGTGTTCTTTAAGAATTCAATTAAATTTTANCCAGGGGTTGAACTCAGGTCTCCTACATTGCAGGCAGATGCTTTAACCTCTGAGCCACCAGGGAAGCCTGTCCATACTTATAAGACTGTCTTACCACTGATTATTTTTCTAATGTCATCCCTTATTCCACTCCAGCTCTTGACTCTGCAGTGCTCACTGAAGATAACAAACAGATCACTCCTACTTTAAAGTCTTTATGGTTTGTTCACTCATTTCCTTGACCTTTTCACCTTCACTTTTTATGTCACCTTATCAGGTTTTCCTATTCAGGAACTTGTTGCCAGGGTACTTTCTGCTCATGAGTCCCTGAGAAAGGAAATCTTATCTACTACTGATAAAGATAAAAGATGGTATAACCACTTTATAAGAGAGTTTGGTAGTTTCTTACCAAACTAAATATATCTTTAACACTTGATCCAGAAATCTCACCCCTTGATGTTTACCCAAATGAGGTAAAAATTTATGTCTATACAAAAACGTGTTCATCATTGTTTATAGCATCTTTATTCATAACTGACAAAACTTGGATACAGCCAAGATTTTCTTTACTAGGTAAATAGATAAATAAACTACGGTGAATCCAGACATTGAAATAGTATTCAAAATGAAAAAGAAATGAGCTCTCAAGTCATAAACAGGCATGAATGAACATTAAATTCACATTTATAAGTGAAAGAAAGAAATCAAAGAAGACTATATACTGTATAATTTGAATTATATGACATCCTGGAAGAGAGAAAACTATGGTGACACTAAAAAGATCAGTAGTTGTCAGGTGTGAAATAGAGAAGGACAGGAATAAATCCAATATAGGAGAAGTTGGGGGAAGTGAAGTTACTCTGTATAGTATTAAAATGATAGATATATGTCATTATACTTTGTCCAAACTCATAGAATATACTGTACCAAGAGGGAACCCTAGGGTAAACTATGGACTTTAGGTGATTATGATGCAGCAGTGTAGCTGTTGCTGCTGCTAAGTCCCTTCAGTTGTGTCAGACTCTATGCGACCCCATAGACGGCAGCCTACCAGGCTTCCCCATCCCTGGGATTCTCCAGGCAAGAACACTGGAGTGGGTTGCCATTTCCTTCTCCAATGCAGGAAAGTGAAAAGTGAAAGTGAAGTCACTCAGTCATGTCTGACTCTTAACGACCCCATTGACTGCAGCCCACCAGGCTCCTCCGTCCATGAGATTTTCCAGGCAAGAGTACTGGAGTGGGGTGCCATTGCTTTCTCCAGCAATCTAGGTGCAACTTTGATTTTTTTAAAAAATTGTCTTTCTGGTGAATGATGTTGATAATAGGGGAGTCTATATATGTGTGAGGCAAGGAAAGTGAAAGTGAAAGTCATTCAGTCGTGTCCGACTCTTTGTGACCCCATGGACTCTACAGTCCATGGAATTCTCTGGATCATTTTACTGGAGTGGGTAGCCTTTCTCTTCTCCAAGGGATCTTCCCAACCCAGGGATTAAACCCAGGTCTCCCAAATTGCAGGCAGATTCTATACCAGCTGAGCTACAAGGGAAGCCAAGAATACTGGAGTGCGTAGGCATGGAGCAGATGATAAATCTCTATACCATTCTCTCAATTTTGTTGTAGACCTAAAACTTTTCTAAAAACTGTCTTGCAATATATTACCCCAACACTGGGAGACAATTTGGATGACAAGAAGACGTACATCAAGAATAAAGTTTTCACTGAAATTCTTCACAGTGACCAGAGAATGAATGGAAATGTACTGACTAGCACAGGAAAAGACAGCAGACAAAGTGGCTTAAGAAAAAGAGTAAGAGAATATCCATTTTCAGGCACAATAGCGATGTCTCAGTTGCCCCCTTGAACTTGGATGGAAAAATTTGAGGCTGATAGTTCTACCTATTTTTACCTGTCGCAGCTAAGCATGAGAGATACAATTTTATCACTGCTAATGCAATCCTATTGTACTGAGCAGCAAGGTACCAAATCAAAGAAATTGAAGCTCAAGGCAGTGCAACAACTGAGAAAGTAGATAGAAAAAGTACTGAAGACAAATCTGACCTCAGAGCTTTGCTCAGAATCATTTGTTTACTTTATTCGTTTCCTGTGACTGTTGTAACAAATTACCACACATTTGGTGGCTTAAAATGGCAGAGATTTATTTACTCATAATTCTGGAGGCTGGAAGTCTGAAATCAGTATCATCGGGCCAAAATCAAGGTGTGAGCAGAGCTGTGCTCTTTCCAAATGCTTCAACAGTCATTTGGTTTTCCAGCAACTGGTGGCTGCTGGCAAGCTTGGCTTCTGGTGGAATCACTCCATTCTCTTTTGTGATCAGATAGTGTTTTCTTGGAGAAGGCAATGGCACCCTACTCCAGGACTCTTGCCTGGAAGATCCCATGGATAGGAGAGCCTGGTGGGCTGCCGTCTATGGGGTCACACAGAGTCGGACAAGACTGAGCACCTTCTCTTTCACTTTTCACTTTCATGCATTGGAGAAGGAAATGGCAACCCACTCCAGTGTTCTTGCCTGGAGAATCCCAGGGACAGGGGAGCCTGGTAGGCTGCTGTCTATGGGGTCGCACAGAGTCGGACATGACTAAAGCGACTTAGCAGCAGCAGCAGTGTTTTTCTCTTCTGTGTGCCAAATTTTCCTTTGCTTTCTTCTTACAATGATACTTGTGATTGCATTTTGGGCCCACCCAGATAGTATCCAAACTAATCTCCCCATCTCAAGATCTTTAAAATACTTGCAAATATCTCCAAAGTCCTTTTTTTTTTTTTTTCCCCCTCCATATAAAGTAACGCTCACAGGTTCCAGGATTAGGTAAATTTTGAGGAGTGGAACATTATTCAGCCACCACAGTTCCCTACTAATTTTATGTCAGTTCAAACCATAGATACAAGGCCCTATGCCAGACAATAGAGACTTTTACCACCATCAATTAAACCTACCATAGCAGAATGAGAAGCAGGAAGTTTTGCCTGATGGCTAAATCTGGAAATATAATACACTTACTGTGAGTTTTTCTCACAAATCTGTTTAGTTATAACCTCTAGTTCTCTATACTATCTATACAATATAAAATACAGCTTTTATCACGCAAGATTATCTGATATACCTTACGATTTTCTTCTGTAATTAAACAATTTTCTCATCTTTTGAGGGAAAAAATGTAAACAGCAGAACCCTCTGTTGCACCCAATGTTAACATGTATACCTAGAAAGCTCTTACACTTCTTAGCATTTCCAGAACAGTTGTCAAGAATCTAAGAAAATCTAATTCCTTTTATGCATTTAGTAAAACAGAATTTTGGAAAAAACAACCCAACAATTTGACATATGTATTTTGATCTCATGATCATATCTGTAACTCAGAGGCACTCTTTGGGAAATGGAAAACTAAACAAAGCGTAAGATACAGAGGAATTTAGAGTAAATAAATGCAAGATATCTAAAGGGTTACAGAGTTGTGAAGTACTTAGGAGTCAGAATATCACTACGGACCTTGTAGAATTTTTATTAAATTATAAGGCAATAATGTTAGTAATCGCATGCCACAAATTTGGTAACTTACATTAAATGGAGAAATTACCAGAAAGACACAAACTGCCATAATTGACTCAAGAACAAAGAAAAATATGAAGGCATCTATCATAAAGAAATTGAACTATAAAAATTTTAAACTTCCCGCAGAGAAACGCTCAAGACCAAATGCCTTCATTGATGAATTTTACTAAATATTTAAAGAATTAATACCAACTCTTTAAATTGTTTAAAAAAATAGAGAAGGGGGTCCTCTTGGCCCATCTTTCAGGCTATTGTTACACTGATACCCAAAGCAGAGACATATCATGAGAAGAAAACTACTGACCAATCTCCCTATGGACAAAGACAAAACAAATATTCAACATAATATTAGGAGACTAAACCTTCAGTTCAGTTCAGTTCATTCGCTCAGTTGTGTCTGACTCTTTGCGACCAGATGGACAGCAGCATGCCAGGCCTAGCTGTCAATCACCAACTCCCAGAGTTTACTCTAACTCATGGCTATTGGGTCAGTGATGCCATTCTACCATCTCACCCTCTGTTGTCTCCTTCTCCTCCCCCTTCAGTCTTTCCCAGCATCATGTTTTTTTCAAATGAATCAGTTCTTCTCATCAGGTGGCCAAAGTATTGGAGTTTCAGCTTCAACATCAGTTTTTCCAATAAATATTCAGGATTGATTTCCTTTAGGATGGACTGATTGGATCGCCTTGCAGTCCAAGGGACTCTCAAGAGTCTTCTCCAAAATCACAGTTCAAAAGCATCAATTCTTCGGCACTCAGCTTTCTTTATAGTTGAACTTTCATATTCGTATATGACTACTAGAAAAACCGCCGCCTTGACGAGACGGACCTTTGTTCGCAAAGTAATGTCTCTGCTTTTGAATATGCTGTCTAGGTGGGTCATAACTTTCCTTCAAAGGAGTTAAGTGTCTTTTAATTGATGGCTGCTGTCACTATATCCAATGCTTTTGGAGACCCCAAAAATAAATTCTGCCACTGTTTCCACTATTTCTCTATCTACTTGTCATGAAGTGATGGGAACAGATGCTATGATCTTTGTTTTCTAAATGTTGAGTATTAAGCCAATTTTTCTACTCTCCTCTTTCACTTTCATCAAGAGTCTCTTTAGTTCTTCTTCACTTTCTGCCATGAGGGTGGTGTCATCTGCATATCTGAGGTTATTGATATTTCTCCCAGCAATCTTTATTCCTGCTTGTGTTTCTTCCAGTCCAGCATTTCTCATGATGTACTCTGCATATAAGTTAAATAAGCAGGGTGACAACATACAGCCTTGACGTACTCCTTTTCCTATTTGGAACCAGTCTGTTGTTCCATGTCCCGTTCTAACTGTTGCTTCCTGACCTGCATACAGATTTCTCAAGAGGCAGGTCAGGTGGTCTGGTACTCCCATCTCTCTCAGAATTTTTCACAGTTTATTGTGATCCACACAGTCAAAGGCTTTGATAAGTGTTTAGCAATACAAGGTCTACTCTGAAAGCACACCCATAGTATCACCTAGTTGTTTTCCAGGATATCTGAACCATAGTTACTCTATTTTGACTTTTAATTGTAAACTTTTCCTTAATAGCCAAAGCAGATTTCACCATCAATGACGTCAGTGTTTCTATAGATACGAGAAGATGCAAGAATTGGGACTCATAAAATCTTTTCCTGAAAAGATCTAACTATCTGAAGGTCTGTTCTGCCAGTTTTTCCCAGAGCACAGAGTGCCTCATTCCTGATTTTCACCCTGAACTCCTTTGAGGGGCGTTGAAAGTCAGCAGTTGCAGCGGCCATGATTTAATCTTTGTAGATGTAGATGGTGCGTGTCAGTCTTCAGTTGGCAGAGCCCCTTTTTGCTCATACACTTGAGCATGATTTTGAGGGGGGCATTTCATGACCATTTTATCCCATGATGCTGAGAATGTCCATTCTCAGGTTTGGCAAAGATACTGTTGACAGGCCACTCAATGTGCTGTTACTGGACTAGGCCATAAAACAGTATCCAAAATTCTCTGGACCACCTGTCTTACTAGATTCTTGGTCCAGGAAAATATTCCCTCTTGTTGCTTCTTGCCATATCTAGAGTTACACTGTTAACATCATCGATCTCATATGGGACTATATATTATTCTATTAGAGGCCTCACACACATATTTGACAGTGTAAGAAACAGCAATTTTGTAAAACAGGTGAAATAACATAGCCAGCAGTATTAGTAAAGTCACAAGTAAGACTTATGTTAAGAACTTCCATTAGATGTAGCCCAGTATATCTCAGGTCATCTACACAGTAACCTGAATATGACTATAATTTTTTAAGTAAATTTTCTCAGGGCCAACCAGTTAGAGTCTGGTAGTAGAGAAATTTACCAAGGTAACCCAGAACTAGACACAGGTAATTGGCCACAAACCCAACAACTGGATTGATTTTTAAAACTAGCACAGGCTCAGGTCTGTGATAGAAAAGCATTTGACTTATATGCAAAGGTCTAAGAAGTCAAGAAAACATAAATGATCATATGAATCAGGCCCAGCATCTTGGGGAAGATGTCTACCTCTGATGTCGTTGTCTTCTCCTCCTGGTGTAGTGTAGTTTCTCCTGATAAAAATGTCCTTTCATCCAAGTTGGAGACAGTCCCTTAAATTATGTCTTTTTCTAGTCCTGGTTGCAGGTCATGAGGCATCTGATCTTCATCCAAAGATAGATTACTGAGATAAGCTTCAGAAACAAACTTAGGGTGTTTTCTAAGAATTAAATTTTACATTAATATCACATAACAGCAAAGAACTATCCAAGAAACGAGTCTTACTACATGCAGACCTCCATTAACAAACTGGGGTTCAACATTTATTGAAACATCTTTTTCTCCCTAAAATTGCCCTCATTTTTATCAAATATAACCAAATTAAGGCTAGTTTGTTTGCAATATAGGTCTGTTCTCACTAATTTTGGCCTGATGATTTATATAACCATAATTTATCATAGACTTTTTATTTTTTTGAAACATTTATAGAGTCTCAGACTGAACTTTTAAAATAAAACAAGGCTGGGAAACTCACACCAAAGGCTTATCACAGATTTTGCCTAACAAATCTAAGTGAATTCTTTCCTTTTTAAGGTCTCAAAAATTCCTTGAGATTTTTGTACATGTTAGTGAGATAACCTTTCTAATTCATTTGATAAACTCACTGGAAACCTAAGAGTTTTCAATTTCTGGAGGAGTCAGAGAGAAAATATAATTGTCTTGTTTATAATGTATAATTTTACCAAAGTATTGTCATAATTAGTTTGAGAGGAAGGTTTTCCCTACTCCTGGAAAACATAAGATTCAAACCCGTAATTTTTCAGACAGAAACCGTAAAAGTTATAAGCATATTCGCTGGTTCATTCAGTCCTTTTGTTAACTTTTGAGAAGTCATCAGGTTTTCCATTAGAATACCAGGACATATCAGAATGTTAAGAACTCCATATAATTTCTAGGATATCTGTATTAGTAATTTTACCATAAATTATAACATGAGCAGATTTATTACTCATTTGATAATTTTTTCATGTAACTTAACCAACCAAATAAACGCAGTTTAATATCACTCTTTGGGTTGTTTCAGGGGCCCTCTGAAGCACCTCTAGTTAGCTAGAGGTCAAAAGAACTTCAAAAGAATTTGACTTAGCAAGTTTTATCAAAAAGATCAATTAAAAGTGTTTAGAACATTTGGTCAGATTTAGTCAGTGTTGATGTGTGTATCATTTAGCTTGCTGATATGTTACAATGGGCATAAATAACAAGGCTCAAGGTCTAGTGAAAGTCAGCTCCGCCATCTTGGACCTAATTGGCTCTATCCAGTTTTCTTACGGCCATGTCATTCCTAACAAAATCTATTTATCTAACTAATTGTAATCCAATTTTAGAAAATCCTGATCATGCATAACTCTTTTTAGTATTTTTCATACCTTTTTTTTTTTAACTGAAAACACTTCCTACTTTCTTCTAACAACCAAGAACTAACTTTTATATTAGCATTTTATAGATTGTTGAGCATAAATACCAGTGATAATTTCTAAAACCCTTGCTTTTTTAGAACATTTTAGAATAGCACCAAACATTATTCACTTATAGTCCCAAATCTCTTTGTTTCTCTGTAAAAGGAAATTAGTGTTTAGTAGTAAATGTTTCAAAATCTTATTTTATTTGGAAATGACCTAACTATTCAATAGACTTCTAACACTTAGCACACTTAGCACAACCATTAGAAATTCAAGTTACGCCAATCTAGAGAGACTATTTTAGACAGATATTCCTAAAGAATAATTATTCTTAATAGAGCTTAACTAAAAGCTCATATTTCATTTACATTTTTTTTACATGTTTCTTCACTTGAGGTGATGTCCTTGTTGACAAACTTGTAACTGATAATATTTAACTTATATTAAACCTAGGTACAGTGAAAATATTCTACTTAATGTTAACTACTCTAAGACATGTCTATATTAGATAGATCAACAAGCAAACATTAATATCAGGTATTTAATACTGAATATTTCCCTGTTCACATGAACCTGAAATTTATTGTTTAATTAAGAATTATTTGATTTGTAAGCACTTACCTTTCTTTAAGCCAATTAAATAGGGCTCATTTACAAATTAACCTCAAAAATATTACCCAGAGACAAAGACATACCAAGACATATTTAGACAGACACAGTGCAAGATCGAGCTTCATTTTCTAAGTTTTTAATCATGAATTAGATATTACAATATAAAATTTAATGGTTTATTTTAAAAAGTTGGAATAAATAAAACTTTTAAAGGCTTTTTCCCATTTTTCCTCAGTCTCAGGGGTTAGAGATGGTCTAGATAAGTGTTCCTGAGAGCAGAGTCAGAGCCCTGGTCTCAAGGCACAGGGAAAGAAAATCAAGTTCTAACAAAATGGTGGCAGGTCTAAACCAAATGGTAGCCAGACAAGCAAAATGGCCATCAAAAATCACAACACAGAACACAGAGTCAAAACACACATATAGACCTGGCAGTCCTCATCACACACTCCCTTAAATACAAGAACCAAAGGGAGGGAAGGAAGCCAGATTGAAAGAAGAAGGGGGAGGAGGAAGGAGAGGGGGGCGAAAGGGTGGCCTTACAGACGTCTTCTGCCGCATGCAGATACCCAGGCATTATGAGACTTTACCCTGAGCCTCCAGAGAAGGGAAGACTGGAACTCAGCCCTACCATGTTGTCACAGATGGCACAATTCATGATTTAGGGCTGAGTAATAGGTAATTTTTTAATTAATAAATAAGATATACACTGTGGCCATGGTAATCCTTCCAATTCGAGGAGACACTGAACATCTAGGATTGCTTTTGTCTCGAAAAATCAATTGCTCAGAAAGCCCAGTTTTAGATGGTGAGTGCTTCAGAGTAGGAACTAAAGAGTCAGTCTGTATTTTAATTATGATATGGTACTACAAACTTACTCCCAGCGCAAACTGTAGTTTTCTCCTGTTTAAACTTAGATAGTCACAGCCCCCACTTTGTAGGGCTGTTCAGAGAATTAGCTGAGATAATTCATGGTTAGTGCAAAGCCTGGACCACAGTAGACATGTTATTTTCAGTTCCAATAACACTGTTGTTGATTATGATGATGATGTATATTCTACAAAGATTCCGAACTTCTTCCTGAGGTTTTCGTTTTACCTGAGACTAAAAGAAATCTCCCCTGCCTCACCCCATCATGTCCTGAAGAACTTAATACCTACACAGAAGTAAAAGCTTAGGATTCCACTCTCCTGTTCCTAGCACCTTCACACATCAGTAGTGTTTACTTAAGGAGTATGCAGACACGAAGGAAGAAAAGATCATTCCTGAACATATGGAAACCACACCTGAAGGGGAGAACCCACTAACCAGCACTCTCTTCTTAGATTTGTTCACTTTGCAGTGAAAACAGCATGTCAAAGTCCTGAGACTGGTCACTTCAAAGGTGTAAATATCGAGGCGGTATATATCTCAAACACAAAGACAAAGTCCTGTAGAGTTTCATAAAATTATAAAGTGGAGTTTGGAAGTATCTGTGCTGAGGAAACCAAAGAGAATTGACAGGCTATAAAAATCACAAAAGCTGGAATATGCGGTGGAGTAGAACTGATGGGGAGCTATTGTTATACTATTTAGGAACAGCAAACCCCTCCCAAAAGACCTTCTCAGGAAAACTTTAGACTGAGGCAGGCTGAGACAGTTTTGACCAACCTAAAAAAGATAGAAGAAATGTTATTTAAGGTAGAGCAGAATTTCCTCTTTTCTTTTTGAACCTAGAGCATCTTGAAAAGCTGTTGCCAGGGTAAGTCTTATGTCCAACCCACTGCAGGTTTAAGACATTACCAAGGACTCCCCTTGTGGCTCAAATGGTAAGGAATCTGCCTGCGATATGAGAGACCAAGTTTCGATCCCTGGGTCAAGAAAACCCCCTAGAGGAGGAAATGGCAACCCAATCCAGTATTCTTGCCTGGAGAACCCCATGAACAGAGGAACCTAGAAGGCTACAGTCCAAGGGGTCACAGAGTCGGACTCGACTGAGCAACTGACCTAAGGCCTTGGAAAGGATAATAACCCTCTGTAACCTGCTTGTATATTTCCTTGCTATTTAAAACTTTAAATTTGATGTCGTGGGGTATGGCACTCAACCAAGATTCAGCGATGGCAGAGTACCTCCAGGGTATCAGTAAAATATTTTGTACAAGACATAAATCTGAATTTCTACATTTTAGAAACTGTCTATCCAAGGAGAAATTTTGCCGTCTTTGATTCTGAGATTCTTATACCTTGTTCCTTTTCTCTTCCAATCTTCTTTCTCATGTTTTTAACAGAGTAGCAAATCCAGGAACTATTAACTATAGTGAATGTTACTGAGTCCAAGCTCTCTCTGCTCCTCACTTGAGAGGCCAATAAATCTCACAGGTGAGGTGTTGAAGTAAGGGATATGACTTTGTCTGGAAAGCCAACTGACTGAAAAGATGGCAGACTAATGTCTCAAAGTAACCATCTTGTTGAGGCCTGGGTGCCAGCTTCTTTCATGGATTGGAGAGAGGGAGAGGTAAGGAAACAAAGTAAAAAGACCATTTAATTCTTGCAAATATCTCCTAGAATGGCAAGTCTCAGTCAGAGGTA
>SJYA01016267.1:0-16008 GCA_006410615.1 Neotragus moschatus
TTTATGTACAACAAATTGCAGTTGCATTTGATTTAGCTGTTTCAGGCATTTCATTATTATTATACCCACATAAGAGAACATTGGAAAATGTTATGTACAACAGTGTACTGTAACTCATTAAGTCAATTTTAGGTTTGTGCATTTCTAATTTACTCTGTTCCTGAAACATCCCGTTCCTTTTTGTCAATAAATGATTAGTTAGGGAAAAAAAGCATGGAAGGTCTGAGAAATAAGTGTGTGTATGGTCAGGGAAATTAAGATGTTCCAGCAATAAGGAGTGATTATCAGTGGACTCAGAAAACTGCTTAATGACCTAAAAGGATATTGATGAAAGAGTAAGATCATAAAAATCTATATATTATGTGTCTATATTGTAGGCACAATTAAAAAAAGGAGCTCTTTCCTTTTGAACCTCATACAATCTTTTTACCAAAATATGTCCAGACAGTTAAGTATTTAGAGTTAAGTAAAAATGAAGAAATATAGCGATGAAGTGAAACTACTGTTTTTCCAACTGAAAAAGCAGGAGGACACTCACTGTAAAATCAGGAGAGAAATGGGTTTATTAAGGAAGTATTCCTTAGGAGGCCATTTTGAGAAATGGAATTAAATTATGGGGAAAGAATGCAGGATTGCATTTTTCTTGCCCTTACTAAGCAGAGCCTCACACAGGGAGTAGACGATAACTAACATTTCTCCAACACTTTGTGTGTGTAGCCACTGAGCTAGAAGCTTTAATATATATTTTTTCTCATTTAATTTTCTTAAAAAAAAAAATGGTGAGAAAGCAATAGCATTCACATTTATAGTTTCCAAACAAGGCACAAAATCTGAAGTACTGGGGAATTATGCACTTGTAGAGAGACACATAACTCAATCCTTTGACCTGATGCTGAAGACTCTTAATATACTTTAAATTCTTTACCGTATCTCCCACTCTTATGAGTCTTCATATCCTCAGAGACTTTCATTATTTCTAATGACATGTGTGTATGTACATATTGAATATATACTGTTCATTTTGTAACAATTTTTCATCAATTTCTTTTGCCTTATTAAACATTCACTTTAATGAATATTGTATACCTAGATAGGTACCATAACTTCTTGACTAAGATAATTTTAAAGACAGAATCAGTTTAAATTCATTGGAAAAAGCATTTTCCTGAACTGGGCATGAAAAGTGAAAAAAAAAAAAAAAGTGAAAGTGTTACTCATTCAGCAGTGTCTGAATCTTTGTGGCCTCATGTACTGTAGCCCTCCAGTCTCCTCCATCTAGGGGATTTTCCAGGCAAGAATACTGAAATGAGTTGCAATTTTCTCCTCCAAGGGATCTTCCGGACCCAGGGATCAAATCTGGGCCTCCTGCATTGCAGGTAGATTCTTTACCGTCTGAGCCACCAGGGAAACCCAAACTGGGCATAAACATCTCTTTTTCTGAATCTATCCTCTACCGTACCACTAACCTTCACTGGGCTGGGGACTGGTCAGGTAGCATTTCAGTTTGCTTGTCTCTAGAATATCTGTTGATTACCATCATGGTGATGGTTCATAGCTGTATCAGCAGACAAGTCATAAAAATTCAGATCTATAAATGGCAGTGATTTAGGTTTATATAAATTGATAAAATTATATAATTTTAGAGGTAGAATAGATTTGAGAAACTATATAGACCACCTTATTTTATAGAAAGAAGATAATTGGGGCTCAGGGAAGTTAAATGTCTTGTCTAGGTTTATGAGGGTATTTACAGAGGTGGGATAATTCATGAGAATTTATGCCAGATGCTGTGTTAAGCCCTTTATATGCATTACTTTATTTTGGCCTCACTTGAATGGAATACTACTACTAGTCCCAACTTACAGAGGAGAAAAGGAATTTTAGCGAGGTTGCCATCACCTATCCAGGACATTACATAACTGGGATTCAAATCTATTTTGCCTGCCTCTGATGCCCATACTCTTAATTACTTTATCATGGTATATTCATATAATAGTTCAGCCTTCTCATTCAATTTTTTATTCACTCACCAAACAATTATGAAAGTTTATTTTGTGCCAGGCTCCTTGCCAGCTGTAGAGAAGGAAAACAACAACAAATAAGACATGGTCTGGGCCCAGGAGAGTTTGATATATAGAAATATGATACTATAAGAACTTTGATAGAAGAAAATACAAGGCCAAGGAGATGGGTGCAATTTAACTTATACCACTCATTCCTTAGCACTGAGTGTCCTTTCCAAAACAATGTGACTCATTAAAGTTGAGTTTCAGTTCAGTTCAGTTCCGTCACTCAGTCATGTCCAACTCTTGATGACCCCATGGATTGGAGCGTGCCAGGGCTTCTTGTCCATCACCAGCTCCTGAAGCTTGCTCAAATTCAGGTCCATCGACTCAGTGATAAGTTGAGTTTGAGTTGGTCTAAAGAAACAAATTGTGATCCCCAAGATGAAGTCTGGTCTCTGAGTTGGCTCAATGGCTGATCTGGCGAACAATCATGCTATTTTTTAAAATTTAAATTTTGTTTAATTATTTGTCTGTGTTGGTTCTTAGCTGTAGCACACAGGAACTTTCACTGTGGCACATGGACTCTCTAGCTGTGGCATGCAGGCTCAGAAGTTTTGGTTTGGGCTTAGTTGCTCCACAGCATGTGGGACCTTAGTTCTCTGACCAGGGATCAAACCTGTATCCCCTGCATTGTAAGGCAGATTCTTAACTACTGGACCACAGGCAAGTCCCTATCATGCTATTTTAATAGCCCTGCCTGCCTCAACGTCCTTCATTAAAAGGAGGTGAGAATATTGACGTATCATTTGTTATGCTGGTAAAGATTAGTAATGAAAATGACCAGGAAACATTTGCTAAATGCTAGAAACTCTAATACAGTCTTATCTCATTAACTTCAGACTAAATACAATTTAGATTTTAAAGTAAAATTGTTGGTATGTGCATTAACCTCCTTGGGCTACTGTAATAAAATACCATAGACTGTATGGCTTGCTTGAACAAGAGAAATTTATTTTCTCACAGTTCTGGATGCTGGAAAATCCAAGATCAAGGTCTAGGCCAACTTGGTTCCTCCTGAGAGCTCTATTCCTGGCTAACAGATGGCAGTCTTCTTGCAGTGTCAATAAATTGTAGAAAGAACACAATCTCTCTCTTCCTCTTCTTATAAAGCCACTAATTCCATCATGAGAGCCCCATCCTTGTCCTCATGACCTCATCTAACCCTAATTTCCCCCAAAGGCTCCACCTCCAAACACCATCACATTGGGATTATTTGAGGGGATATAATTCAATTCACTGCAGTGGGATTGTACAGTCAACAATATTATGAAACAAATAATATGAGCACACATTTTTATTCTGGTTAAGCCTGAGGAAACTGTATTATCTTCCACATTTGTCTTGCATCTTTTCGTGTTTTTATTCTGTGATGTCTCTCAAAAGTTTAAATGAAAAATTCAGTTATTTGCTTAGGAGTTATAATCAGTGACATGGAGAAATCGGCAACAATCAAAAAGTAAGGAAGTGTGCCCCTCTGGTATGAGTTGCAAATGAGAAATTTCTTTCCAAAGCCTTGGAACCAAATTAAGAATTAACATAAAAAGTTAAATCCTGAAATCATGCCTTGAAACTGCTAGTAACATTTGACTATGTTGCTCTAATTTGGGAGTAAGTTTGCAGCTAGATTTAAGATTTTATTAGTGTTGCTACTACTGCTGCTGGTAAGTCACTTCAGTCGTGTCTGACTCCGTGTTACCCCACAGATGGCAGCCCACCAAGCTCCCCTGTCCCTGGGATTCTCCAGGCAAGAACACGAGTGGGTTGCCATTTCCTTCTCCAATGCATGAAAGTGAAAAGTGAAAGTGAAGTCACTCAGTCATGTCTGACCCTCAGCGACCCCATGGACTGCAGCCCACCAGGCTCCTCCATCCATGGGGTTTTCCAGACAGGAGTACTGGAGTGGGGTGCCATTGCCTTCTCCATTTATTACAGTGAGTGGAATAATAAAAAAAATAATCAGAATAAGAGGCTGGTGAAGAATGGAAATCAAATGTTAGCAGTGAACAAATATTTGGAGATAACATGACATGGTGATTTTCTCTAAATTGGAATATATTATTTGATTTTCTAGGCAGAGCAAAAGCAATTTTCAGTAATGAAGAATGATGAATTTGAAGATTTGGGATTTGAATTCCACCAGTCCAATATACCTGGATAAAGCACTAACTCCTGAAGTTTTTCATATACAGAGTGAGAGTTTTCCTCTCTTCCTTCCTCCCTCTTCTCTTCCTTCCTTCTTTCCTCCCTTCTATTAATTATTTATTAAGTCTATTACATGTCCATTGAGGACACCTATGCTAAGGGAAAAACTCAAAACTAAAAAAACCCCAAACAAAAATGCTTTCTCACAAGATAGATTTAAATACGATTTTGTATGAGAAAAGGCTGTAAAAATTGTTCAATATTTTAAGTATGCTAAGTACTTTTCCCTTTGGACTCAACTTGTGATTTCAGGATTAATGAGCCAGGGGAGTTTTCTTCATGCCCTTATTAAGGGAAATAAGATTAGTGGCTGAGATAAGTTGAAAACTGAGTTCATTCAACCAAATAAAATTTTGTAGTTCCTCAAGTCCCCTAAGGTTTCAGAACAATTAAAATAAGCCAATTATTACTAATTTTACATTATGAATTTTAGAAAAAGTTGAAGCTATACCTCATTCACCCTATCATACGTTGTGAAAGTCACCATAAAAATCGACCGAGCTGTGGAGGTCGACAGCAAAATCATCAGCGTGACACACGGCCTTGCACTCCCACTCACCGCCACTGTGTCCTAGTGCTTGCACGCCCCCCAGGCCGAGCGGTGATTTGTGGCTCCTGGGCAGCGAGTTCTCAGGGCGGTTGTGATCATGAGATGTGTAATCGCATGTCTTTTCCAGCCCTGCTCCCATCCTTGCTCTTTGTGGTTACCTGATTTAGTACATCGGACAAGAAGACAGTGTGATTGAATGACTGAAAGAAATCACACCGTCTGGGTGCCTCTCAGAAACATCTTGGGATATGGAGGGCGAGAGTGAGTCTTTGCTTATTAATATGTATTTTCCATAAATGCCTCAGAAATGAATGCTGCTTCTGAATCACTAAAGCCAATTACATCAATCTACGATAAAAAGTTCTGAAACATGTCTCTTCTCCGAAACACAAAAGGACGTATCCCAAATGTATACTCTAAAAGCCTCTCTCTCATACTGGTGTTGCTTAGAATTAACAGCTACATAACTTGAATTTAAAATTAAACAGGCCTACTAATTACTCAAAATGGGACTCTGGGTCTGAGGTTGGCACGTTTACAAGGCCTGAACTTGTCTGACATTTTGATTACGGTTTTCTTTTAGGAGATCCATGGGCCAAAACACATGTTATATAAATCTGGGTCTATTTCATTTAGGTTTCGACAGTTTAGGAGAAACAGATGCTTCTAATATGATCATTTTGCTCAGAACTGCGTAGCCTAGTGGGATTCCCAGGTGGCAAAGTGGTAAAGAATCTGCCTGGCAATGCAGGAGATACAAAAAATGCAGGTTTGATTCCTGGGTTGGGAAGAGCCCCTGGAGTAGCAAATGGCAACCCACTCCAGTATTCTTGCCTGGGGAAATCCCTTGGTTAGAGGCTCCTGGCAGGCTACGATCCATGGGGTCGCAAAGAGTCGGACACAACTGAAGCAACTGAGCATGCGTGCACGCACTTAGCCCGGTATTCAAAACTGTAAGATTAGCTTATTTATCTTTTAAAAGTCTAGAACATTCTTGGAACTTTGTTGGGAGAAGAGAGGATTGAATAAACTAAGTTCAGTTTAAGTAGAAAACCTGTGAAAGTTAAGCTTCTTGTTTATTAACTTTCTATGTTACCGATGAAAGGAAACAGCTGTGTAAAAAATGTCGTTTTAAGCAGTTACCTCCATTACTGATAGCTGTCTCAGGAGAAGGAAATCAGTGTCTTTCTCTGAACAATTGGTTTATCTCAATGGATTCTGTGTGTTTTATAACCGATGTTTCCCTCTGCATTTTATCTATTAGAGAGATTAAAGCCCAAATCCATAGCTCACTTTTTACACATTTATCAGATTCTATAGCAAGTACATTGAATACAAGCATCACTCCTAATTCTTATTTCCTTCCTTTACTTTTATCCAGTTCATCCCATTTATAACAAATGCATTTTAACTTGATGCATTGTATCTTTTAAAATTTTTTCTTAAATATTTTTCTTGGGACAAGGTGAAATAATACGTATTCATAATTATGTTAGCACTGAAAGCCTAAAACATGACAATATAAATATTTAAAGGTTAAGTGCCATTAGGTAATCCTAAGATAAATTACTTCAAGCTATAGTTTAGAAGCACGAAGTCCTGCTGGATTCTTGTTCAGTTAATTCTAAAGAACATATCACTTCTGGCTACAGAAGACTGGGAGAAAGGATGGGGAATCCTATTTTTTTTTAAAATCTCCACATAAGAAAGCAAGAACTCAACTCTCTTTAGACCTTTCCCGATTGCTGCTTATCTTCCCTTTTGGCAGTTGCTGCTTTTGAAGATTTGTGGGCCAGGCCAAGGAGGATAATGAATAGTTTGTGCCACTCTGGCCATACCAGTTGTTAAACTATTGAAAACTATTGAAGTCCTTCCATTTCTGTTGGTAGGGAGAACTCGCCCTAAGCCCCCTTGCTCTGTTAGTATCTTATCATCATCCTGGCCCTTCAGCCCATCCCCTTACATCTCTGGGCCTATGCCTGACCCAATAGATGGTCTCAGGTACCTGCTCCATTCTGTTTGGTCAGTACCCGAGCAGAATGACTTTTTAAAAAAAAAANAAAAAAAAAGTGAACTCCATTCTGTAGAATCAAAGCTAAGCTGGCTGTCCCATTGTCTTTAGGTTTGGAAGACTCATACAAAGAACCTAACATTGGGAGCTAAAGTTGAGTCCACATCTCAACTTTGCTACTTGTAAGATGTGGGAAATTTGGAATATTACATAATCTTTCTGAACCTTAGAGTTCAGAAGCCTCAGAACTGCATTATTGTGAGGATGGAGTCATATTGTTGATTGTAATTCATTAGTGGTAATAAGCTTATCTACATAATTATTTTTGCCACATCCCTGTGAAATTAAGAATCCAATGACTGCTTTTGGATCCTTTTGTGTTATAAGCTCTAGATTCATGGACATGGTCTCCAGAGTGGCCACTGGTGGTCTCTAAGGTGTGTTAGCAAGAACTTTGAGGAAAAGCAATCACTACCCTCTGGAAGGTCGATTTTAGGTTGTCTTTGAATCACACAAGATTCCATTTTTGCTTAAGGGAAGAGGTGTAGCTGGACCCCCATATTCTTGGCAAATATGTGGAGATGCTGATTAAATTCCCCCACTTTGCACTGAGTTATGCTCCTGTTTAGGAGTGCCGACTTCTTCTTTTTTTTTTTTTAGAAGTGCCGACTTCTTGACTGTAGGTCTCTAAAATCAGAATTCGTGCTTTCTGAGCAATCATATGGGAAAATCAGACCTAAAAAGCCCATGGTGTTAATACCTGTTAAAACAAAACTAAACTAAAGCTTTAAAGAGTCATCGCCTGTAATTGTAATTACAGACGTGTATAGCAATCTGTTTTCTAAAGGACGCAAACAAGCCGTGAGACTTCTTTGTAACACACAGAATGTTAAGAAACAGCTGTTCAGAGATGACATTATAATGCTGTTTCTTGGGATAGGCCTTGTTATCTTTGCATTTGCAAATATTTGTTAGGTGGAGAATATGGGAAAAATATCATAGAGCTTTATTCTTTGGCTCTGGGGTTTGAGTTAAATTTTAGCCCTTTTGCATTGAATTCGGTTTTCTTTTCCATCCATTGGTTTCTAAATCAGTGTGAAAACATACCTCCCAAGAGGTTTTAGGAAGCAGAAATGTTTCTCAGAATCCAATGAAAGTCCCATCACAGACATACATTCTGAGCTGTTTTAGGGGGATTACAGCACTTAGGAATAAGAAAATGAGAGAAAGAGAGAATGAACAGATGTGTGTGTGTGTGTGTGTGTGTGTGTGTGTGTGTACGTGTGTGTGTTTCCTTCTGTGTTGATTACCTATGTTCAGAAAGCTTACTGAGAGACAAACATTAGAAATTCAGCTTGCCTTTCAGATGCTAAATATATGTGTTATTGGGCCTTTTATCACTAATTATTTTTGCTGCAGGCAGTTATTGTTACTTGCGGATTTCTTGTGGCTTAAATATTCTGAGGATCTTCCTTTCCTTAATGTTTCTGAGAATTTTGTTTTCTAAGAGGAAAAGGCCAACCAAACTTGTACCATAGAGCTTGAAGATTCAGATTCAGAACACTGGAATATACTGCAAATATATTGGGGGAGATTTCAAATGGACTGGGGGAGAAAACTAAGGGGGAGAAAAAGGGCAGCATACAGAAACACCGCTGATTCTAAGGGCTCTGTGTTTTCGTTTTCACTTTTCTGTTCTATTATAAGCTTTATCAGAGACTGTCTACCTTGGTCATTCTTTTAAAATTTCTTTGATGTGGACCATTTTTAAAGGCTTTCTTGAATTTGTTACAATACTGCCTCTGTTTTATGTTTTGGTTTTTTGAATGCAAGGCATGTGGGATCTTAGTTCCCTGCTGCTGCTGCTGCTAAGTCACTTCAGTCGTGTCTGACTCTGTGTGACCCCAGAGATGACAGCCCACCAGGCTCCCCCGTCCCTGGGATTCTCCAGGCAAGAACACTGGAGTGGGTTGCCATTGCCTTCTCCAGTGCATGAAAGTGAACAGTGAAAGTGAAGTCGCTTAGTCGTGTCCGACTCTGTGCGACCCCATAGACGGCAGCCCACCAGGCTCCCCCGTCCCTGGGATTCTCCAGGCAAGAACACTGGAGTGGGTTGCCATTTCCTTCTCCAGTGCATGAAAGTGAACAGTGAAAGTGAAGTCGCTTAGTCGTGTCCGACTCTGTGCGACCCCATAGACGGCAGCCCACCAGGCTCCCCCGTCCCTGGGATTCTCCAGGCAAGAACACTGGAGTGGGTTGCCATTTCCTTCTCCAGTGCATGAAAGTGAACAGTGAAAGTGAAGTCGCTTAGTCGTGTCCGACTCTGTGCGACCCCATAGACGGCAGCCCACCAGGCTCCCCCGTCCCTGGGATTCTCCAGGCAAGAACACTGGAGTGGGTTGCCATTTCCTTCTCCAGTGCATGAAAGTGAACAGTGAAAGTGAAGTCGCTTAGTCGTGTCCGACTCTGTGCGACCCCATAGACGGCAGCCCACCAGGCTCCCCCGTCCCTGGGATTCTCCAGGCAAGAACACTGGAGTGGGTTGCCATTTCCTTCTCCAGTGCATGAAAGTGAACAGTGAAAGTGAAGTCGCTTAGTCGTGTCCGACTCTGTGCGACCCCATAGACGGCAGCCCACCAGGCTCCCCCGTCCCTGGGATTCTCCAGGCAAGAACACTGGAGTGGGTTGCCATTTCCTTCTCCAGTGCATGAAAGTGAACAGTGAAAGTGAAGTCGCTTAGTCGTGTCCGACTCTGTGCGACCCCATAGACGGCAGCCCACCAGGCTCCCCCGTCCCTGGGATTCTCCAGGCAAGAACACTGGAGTGGGTTGCCATTTCCTTCTCCAATGCATGAAAGTGAAAAGTGAAAGTGCAGTTGCTCAGTTGTGTCCAACCCTCAGCGACCCCATGGACTGCAGTCTACCAGGGTCCTCCGTCCGTGGGCTTTTCCAGGCAAGAGTACTGGAGTGGGGTGCCATTGCCTTCTCCCTGACTAGGGATCAAACCCACATCCCTTGCGTCAGAAGGCAAGATCTTATCCACTGAACACAAGGGAATGCCTTGTCCTCGGCCACTCTTGACCACAAGTTTACCTAAATGCAATATTGAGCAAGGAGTCTTCAGAGAAGGTCAGAATAATTTTTTTTTAATGAGTTGTGCTTCCAGTTTCCAGAGTTTTTTATGTTGCTTAGTTACTAGTTTTCCTGCCTAATGGAACTCAGCCATGATGGAGTGGCTGAGGAGGAAACAACTGATGCCTCAACCCTGCATTATTTAATTCTTCGAGATAACACCTCACTTTTTCACATTGCCTTTGGTATGTCTGAAAGGAGGTCACCACATTCGTCAGTTATCACTTGCACCTTTTTTTCTGGGCACTTTAAAGATCCACTTCTGGGTAATCAATTTGATCCTACAGGCAAGCAGGCTGGCCTCTGCTTGCTTCCAGACTGTAAGATTAAACCTAACATACAGGATGCCCCAATACACAGCCCTTCTTTACTTTCTGTTTGTTTCCAACCACTGAATATTTTTAAAACAATTGTTTACGAATTTATCTATCTGTTTTTTTGGCTGTGCTGGGTCTTCATCGCTGTAAGGGCTTCCTCTAGTTGCAGTGAGTGAGGGCTCCTCTTCCTGGCGGTGCGTGGACTTCTTATCNGCCACTCTTGACCACAAGTTTACCTAAATGCAATATTGAGCAAGGAGTCTTCAGAGAAGGTCAGAATAATTTTTTTTTAATGAGTTGTGCTTCCAGTTTCCAGAGTTTTTTATGTTGCTTAGTTACTAGTTTTCCTGTCTAATGGAACTCAGCCATGATGGAGTGGCTGAGGAGGAAACAACTGATGCCTCAACCCTGCATTATTTAATTCTTCGAGATAACACCTCACTTTTTCACATTGCCTTTGGTATGTCTGAAAGGAGGTCACCACATTCGTCAGTTATCACTTGCACCTTTTTTTCTGGGCACTTTAAAGATCCACTTCTGGGTAATCAATTTGATCCTACAGGCAAGCAGGCTGGCCTCTGCTTGCTTCCAGACTGTAAGATTAAACCTAACATACAGGATGCCCCAATACACAGCCCTTCTTTACTTTCTGTTTGTTTCCAACCACTGAATATTTTTAAAACAATTGTTTACGAATTTATCTATCTGTTTTTTTGGCTGTGCTGGGTCTTCATCGCTGTAAGGGCTTCCTCTAGTTGCAGTGAGTGAGGGCTCCTCTTCCTGGCGGTGCGTGGACTTCTTATCGCGGGGGCTTCTCTTGCCGCGGAGCAGAGCCTCTAGGAGGGCAGGCTTCAGGCTTCAGGAGTTTCAGCACATGGGCTCAGGACTTGCTCTGCGGCATGCGGGATCTTCCCAGATCAGGGACTGAACCCCTATCTCTAGCACTGGCAGATTTTTATCCACTGTGCCACCAGGGAAGCCCCTGCATTGAATCTTAGGGTTTTGAAAATCTTGAATGGAATCTTCTCTACAATATCCTCATCCATCGACCATCCCAGCCAAGAACTGGGCTAACTGTTAGAAAGTTCTTTCTCCCGGAAAATGAAGTTCTATTCTGCCAGACCACCATGTTCTGGGGTGCTTAGTTTTACTTTCTTGGTACCTTTAGAGTATTGTAAGTTCTCTACCATAGGCAGTCCCTTGAAAACCAAAGACAGTTAGTTGCATTTAAAGGGAGTGATAGAGTCTTTACCTCATTTTCTCATCAGAATCAAAATAATAATTCTGGGTGTTCTGCTTGAGTGTTCCTCATTACAACTTTGGGCCACCAACTCCACCTGTTTTCTGTTTTCGTTTTTCTCTGCTTTCTCTTACTGTTTTTGCCATGTCAAGGTACAGTTAAGAAAATAGAAAACACATTAGGGTATTTCACAAGATACTTTAATACAGGGAATCGGTTGAGTAGGAGTTGGAGGACTGTAATGAGCAAAAAGCAAATACACAGAGGTAAGGACTGCAGGATGCCATTCTTACGCTAGGGCTGGGAACAGACAACAAAGTCCAGGGTCTGGTGAAGAAGTCTCCCAGAGCTGAGATTGAGGACAGGAGTTGCTGTCTGGATTGCTTCTGGTTTCTCAGGAGCCTCAAGAGGAGCATTGTGCAGCTGGCCCTCAGACTTCTGAAAGCTACTCTGAGTGTGTGTGTGCGTGTGTGTGTGTGTGTGTGTGTGTGTGCTCATCTGACTCTTTGCAATCCCATGGACTGTAGCTTGCCAGGCTCCTCTGTCCATGGGATTCTCTAGGCAAGAATACTGGATTGGGTAGCCATTCCCTTCTCCAAGGGATCTTCCCGGCCCAGGGACTGAACCCACATCTCTTGCCTCTCCCGCACTGACAGGCGGATTCTTTACCACTGCACCACATGGGACGTCCTTTGAAGGCTGCGTTACACCTTGGTTGTTCTGGAAGGAGCCTTGTGATGCTGGCAATCAGACAATTGGAGAGAGGATGGTGCCCATAATCACCCTGGCAGCTTGGAGGAGGCTAAGCATTTGCGTTTGGGAGGCTGCCTTCCAGGGTTCTTATCTATGGTGATGACCTTGCCTCTGGGAGTAACTAAGGAGGCCAGAGGCTGGCCCCAACAGGACCCTTCCTGCTCTTTTAGTCTTCCCTCCCTCTAGCACCTCCTACCTGCAGAACCTAAGAAGAAGCCAACTGACAAAAGAGAATTAGATTTCTCAGACTTTCAGTCCCAGTTTCCCAAAACAGAGTAAAGAAGGATGGATTTAGAACTGAGAGAAAATAGCCCAGAAAATTACTTTCAAAAACACATTTTTCTTAACTTTACTTAGAAACTCAAATAAAGGCAGATTAAGTTCAATTATATTTTCAAAGAAGGATTAAATTCCTAATGGGGAGTTTTGCCTATTTATTCGTATGCATCACACAGGAAAAGCTACTCCAGTCATTCCTATTTATTTTGCATGGGTTTTGTTATTGTTTAGCTTTCCTGTAAATCAAATTTCCTCTAGCTTGAAGATTATGAATTTCTTCTTTGGAGACTTCTTCGTATCTCAGATGTATTCCCTCCAGTGCCTAATTTCATGAAATACAGATCAGTGTACAACTTAACTACTGAAACTCAGATTACCAAAATAGAAGCNCTTTCCTGTAAATCAAATTTCCTCTAGCTTGAAGATTATGAATTTCTTCTTTGGAGACTTCTTCGTATCTCAGATGTATTCCCTCCAGTGCCTAATTTCATGAAATACAGATCAGTGTACAACTTAACTACTGAAACTCAGATTACCAAAATAGAAGCCTTCTCTCTCTGAATAAACATGGCAGAAGATTTTTTCATGTCTTGATTGTCTCCATGTTGGAGCAAAGGACTGGTCATACATTCATGCTTTGGGTATGCAAAGAAAGAAAACTTTGCCATTCTTCAGATTTTTCTAGGATTTTCAGATTGAGGACTATTAAGAAAGGTGAAAGGTGAGGAAGACAATTTCCTGATCTTGAAAATGCTACCTCCCCCTTTTTTTAGTATAAAATCAAGAGCACTGAGTTTACATTGCCTGTTTCTAGTCCAAGCTCCGCCATTAAAGACTGAACCCATTTGCAAGTAGCTCTTTGAGCCTTGGGGTTCCGTTGTGTGAAAGAAGAGTCTGGACGATGATCTCTAAGTTTTTCCGAGCAAGACGTTTTAGGATGTCCTTGCTATTTTGCTTTTTAGAAGTTTCAACTTTGAGAAAGAGAAGAGGGGGGAACTCTACTGCTCGATGAATGTTATTATTTCAATGTTAGCCTTGTCTCTTCTTTCTGAGTTTTAATGGCCTCTGGAGTTGAAAATCTTTGTGACATTTTAGTGTCAGACCTTGCTTCAAATTCCAGTTTCTTTCGTAAAAGTTGTGATCTTTGATATTACATGACATCTCTGAGCCAACGTGTCTCATCTATGAAAAGGGGATGATAAAACCTGTCCCACGTCTTTTGAAGAAAACCTGCGATAATAAAGGTAAGGCCATCAGCACAGCCCTTCATCCCCACAATATTAGTAGAACGGTTGAAAGCGGTTGCTAATGCAGAGTCTGTGTGTGTTTCTCTGGTCTACCGGCATGCAATGCAATCATAGGTACGTGCGCCTAGTCCCTTCTGTGCTGCCATCAGGCCACATCACATGGAAAGCAGCCCCAAGCAGCATCGGTGCTACTGCCCTGACATCCGTCTAGGTTTCCGCTCACATTAGTGCACAGGCATGTGCCCGGTGGAGAGCTGACAAGGGGATCCTTCACTCTCTTGTCTTTCATTTTCTAGTCTGTAAGAATTTGATAAGACTGGCCTTTGCTGTGGAACAAAAGATAAGACCCAGCTCTTCCTAAAGTTAGGCTGGCTATCCAAGTACAGTATGAGACAGAGGACAGACTGTCTCATGGACATGGGCATGACAGAGGTGGATGACGCTGTGGAAGAAATGATGGGATTTAGGGGTAGGAGGTTGGTTCTGTCTCTTCTAAACCACGAAACTGTAGCATGATTCAGTGATGTCGCTTCATTGTGAATTAGCTTCTTTTTCTTTTCTTATCGACATCTAGTGAGTGTTACTTAACACTATAGGAAACCAAGATCAAGAAAGTTTAAATGCCCTATTCCAGGACACTAGTGAGTTTAGGGGCCACTCAGAATGGAAAGCTGTTGTTTAGTCACTAAGTCATGTCTAACTCTTGTGGGACCCCAGAGACTGTAGCCCACCAGGCTCCTCTATCCGTGAGATTTCCCAGGCAAGAATACCCGAGTGACTTGCCATTTCCTCNGAAACTGTAGCATGATTCAGTGATGTCGCTTCATTGTGAATTAGCTTCTTTTTCTTTTCTTATCGACATCTAGTGAGTGTTACTTAACACTATAGGAAACCAAGATCAAGAAAGTTTAAATGCCCTATTCCAGGACACTAGTGAGTTTAGGGGCCACTCAGAATGGAAAGCTGTTGTTTAGTCACTAAGTCATGTCTAACTCTTGTGGGACCCCAGAGACTGTAGCCCACCAGGCTCCTCTATCCGTGAGATTTCCCAGGCAAGAATACCCGAGTGACTTGCCATTTCCTCTTACAGGGGATCTTCCGGACCCAGGGACTGAACCTGCCTCTCACCACTAGCAGGCAGATTCTTTTTCTACTGAGCCACCAGGGAAGCCCAAGAATGGAAAGGACTTCTGGGTTTCGACCTCTGTTTCGAATTCCAGTCGTTAAGCTGTAGGAGGGCATCTGTCTTTGCTGTGGCCCCCTGGTCTAGCTGCCCTTGGCGCTTCAGTGCAACAGAAGGGGTCAGGCCACTGGCCACTTCCACCTTCTTGGTAACCCCCCTGGGGGGTGATGGCCCTGGACCCCAGGCAGCAGGCACCTGGATCGAGGCTATTGAGCACATCACAGCTCAGCCCGCTGTTTCCTCGTATGTCTCCTGTCCCCGCCCCCGCTGACTCTGAACCTTTCAGCAGCTCAGCACGGCAAGCTTGACAGGACCGGTCTTCCTCCGCTGTTAATTTCACAGCCGGATGAGTAGAAAGGTAATTTATATGGGTCAGTCAGATTTAAAATGCTGCTGTGTCTCCTGACGAGGTGGAATGAGAGGATTTAAAAGAATTATTACTGCGGTCCAGAGCCGCACTCTGCGGTCTCTTCGCCACAGTCTTCTACCTTTTCCATTTGGTAGAGGCCCCACGTGGGCCCCACGTGTTGACTGTGGATTACAACCGAGATGAGAAGCAAGCCGCTGGGGGAAGATTTTTGTTTTCATTTATTTTTAATTAATTGCAAATTTCCTCTTTCATTTGGCTTGCCACGCTCCGCAGAGCGCCGTGTCACGGCGGCTCTGCCAGCGTTAGGAGCCACTGTGCCGAACGGTGAGGGGCTCAGAAGTACCAGCCAGCTGCTTTGCACTCAGTCCTCGGGGAAAGTTTGTAATACATTTGCATGCTTGGAATTCAGCTCAAAGATGATCCCTGAGATGTTGTGGAAATCCCTTTCTCCTTTAATTTTCTCCTTAAGTTGTAACATTCGTGATTGTAAATCTTTATTCAAAACATAGCGATTAAGTTTTATTGGGTAAGTAGAGTCTGGAGGCACTTGAAGGTGAAAGTCCACAGAGAGTTTTTCTTGCCTTTTAGGTTTTTATGGAAATCTCGGGAACTAGTAGGTTTGTGTAAGAAAAAGATAATATTGAATGACAGAAGAGCGG
>SJYA01016304.1:0-10150 GCA_006410615.1 Neotragus moschatus
GTAAAATAATTGTGGCCGGATTATCTGCCTACAGGTTGGCCTGTTCTAAGGGTATTATCTGAGAGATTAAATTCAGCAGCATATAGGTTTGTGAATTCTATAGCTCGGAGCAACAAGAGAACACGTGCTACACAGGATTCAACAGAAGAATAACATGTCGCTGTCCAATGCAGTGGCCACAGAGCACTGTGAAAAAGGAAAGCAGACTATCTCACTAGCAGTTTTTAACTGATTATATGTTAAAATGATAAGAGTTCACATACACACTAAAGTATTAAAGTAATTTCACATCTTTAAGATGGCAAGCAGAAAATTTTAAATTATGCTTGTGACTCAAATTGTGCTTCTATTGGAACTAATACAGATGATATTTAAGGTGTTCGAGTGGTGTTTTGTCATCAGCAGGCTCCACTGACTCATTCTACCCTTGATTTAACACCAGCTCAAAACATATAAGGAGAAGGCAATGGCACCCCACTCCAGTACCCTTGCCTGGAAAATCCCATGGGCGGAGGAGCCTGGTGGGCTGCAGTCCATGGGGTCACTAAGAGTCGGACACGACTGAGTGACTTCACTTTCACTTTTCACTTTCACGCATTGGAGAAGGAAATGGCAACCCACTCCAGTGTTCTTGCCTGGAGAATCCCANAATGGCACCCCACTCCAGTACCCTTGCCTGGAAAATCCCATGGGCGGAGGAGCCTGGTGGGCTGCAGTCCATGGGGTCACTAAGAGTCGGACACGACTGAGTGACTTCACTTTCACTTTTCACTTTCACGCATTGGAGAAGGAAATGGCAACCCACTCCAGTGTTCTTGCCTGGAGAATCCCATGGATGGAGGAGCCTGGTGGGCTGCGGTCCATGGGGTCGCTAAGAGTCGGACATGACTGAGCGACTTCCCTTTCACTTTTCACTTTCATGCACTGGAGGAGGAAATGGTAACCGACTGCAGTGTTCTTGCCTGGAGAATCCCAGGACGGGGGAGCCTGGTGGGCTGCTATCTATGGGGTCGCACAGAGTCGGACACGACTGAAGCGACTTAGCAGCAGCAGTAGCAGTAAAACATATAAGGAAATAATAATATGTAAATAAAATAAAATATTTTTCTTGCTACTCTTGTAATTGTTTGGGGAAGGGTAATATAAAACAAATGCGAACAGTGAAACAATTTCAATTGTGCTTTTAGAAGAGCCCGTAGTCATTTCAACTAAAATCTCTCTTACAAACTGAAAGAATATAAAATGTAAGTTAGATTCCATTGTTTTCTAACATAAATTTTACCAATACAAAATAATATAAAATTAAAAGCAGATTTAGAATAATCTTATGAAGACACTGAAAATGAATATGTCTACCTGAACCTATTATTCAATTCTAGAAATAAATGTTTCATAAACAAATAAATAGAATCAGACTATAAAGATTGCTAAAGCAAAGCTTTAAATGGCCTCAGAAGAAGAGGAAAAGTGGGTTACATTAACACAGTGAAACACTTTTATTCAGGATTTGTGATGAGGTAGTATCTTATCTCCAGTGAATCACTTCTAATTGAAGAGAGATAACGTTTATAACAAACACTATCAAATATAACCAAGTTTACTGGAATAGAAAATTCCACCGGAAAAGTAGCTGCTCACATAGGAGACAGGTTAACGTGTGATCACTGAATACCTTTAAATGAAAATCAGACTTATTAACTGATCAATTAAAAGCGTTAAGCAAAATTATGCATGTGTGTATATAATGTGCATTTATTTTTGTAAGGCCATCAAGAAATTTATGATAAACATACCACATTTTGTTGTCAAAACATAATCTAATAACAACACGATCTATATCAAAGAGAAAGTTGATTTAAGAGAATGCAGGTGGACAAAGGAAGTACTCTATCTAAATAAGATTCTGGGTTTTGAGTTTATAGACAATTGTTGTTGAACCTACAAGCACTATTTACCAGCAGATCTACTACGTGATTTTCTCCTTCAAATAACTCCCTTTCCCCGTAACCATATCAGCGTACTGAAGGCTCCCTGAGTAGACGCAAAGAAAACCACAGAAAGGCAACAAAAGGGAGAAGCAGCAGCCAGAAGCAGTTACAAATCACATCACGCCATTCGCCACGACACGCGCGGAAATATGTGTATGTGTGCCCTTGGGCTCCCGCACGTACACATATCTCTCTGCATGGACTTGGACGGGAGTGGGGGGAGAGGCAGACAGGCGGCAGATGAACGTGGATGAGCAACCTGTGAAGCTCCGTGACACGAAACATAGTGGTGGGGAAAATCATAGGAGATTAAGAAAGTCCTTACTGTATACCTTTCTCGTTCTGGTGAATGCAAACTAGCGTCTGGTCTCAAGCAGTTGGTACTAGCACTCCTCGCCCTGTCAAGGGAGGGCTGCAGGTCACTAGTGCCAGTGCATTGCGTCCAGGGTGGAGGAGGGAGACAGAGAAAACAGAGAGAGGAAGACCGGTTAGAGAGGAGCCCATCCAGGCCGCCCCTGCACACAAAGCGCGCGATCGCTGCGCCGCGCTCGTCAGGGCTGAGCGCCGACAGGATGGCCATGCACAGTTTTGTTTAGAAAGTGACACTAAACAAATATTATGCTAGAATTGCTTTGCATAATTTTTAAAAGGGTCTCAGACGGAAAATAAATAAATAAATAAGACTAAGTCACATCTACTCATGAAAAAACTGGATACAGAAAGCACTGAAACGAAATGCCTAACACTCCGCTACCAAGGACAGATGCCACACCAAAACAAAATGAAGGACCGCAGAGGACGAAATTTGTACAACTCAGCTACTCTGGATCAAACACTAGACAGGGGAGGTGGAAGGTATGACGTCCAAACGTCCTTACCCAACCAGAATCTCATCAGTAAACCTCAGTGCTCTCGAGGGAAAGCATTCAGGGTGAAGGGTTTTGGTTTTGGTACGTGCAGGCAGAATTGAGCTCCACAAAGTAAAATTATCCAAAAATAAAATAAAATAAATTCTCATAATTAAAATCAACAAGTAATACAGCAAAAAAAAATGAAAAAAGATGACAATGACTAGAAATCTGACATTTGAATAGGTAGATTTCACTCAGAGAAGTATTCTAGCATAAGTTTTTTAATTAAAATGATCTTATTTTTATTTTCAATTGCTTTTTATTAGTCTTTCTACACTGTTGAGTTAGTCTCTGCTGCACAGCAAAGTGAATCAGTTTTATATATATATACGTATATTCATTCTTTATTAGATTCTTTACCATATAGGTATTGAGTATTGAGAGTATTGAGTAGAGTTCCCTCTGCTACACAGTAGGTCCTTATTAGTTATCTATTTTTAAATACAGTAGTGTTTATATGTAGTGTTTTATTTGTCAGTCCCAGTCTCCAAGTTTACCCTCCCCCTTCCCCCCTTAAAGTTATTTTTAGAAATCACTAGTGTTTCCCTGTATAGAATTAATTTTAAGAGGAAATGCTAGTGTTTTATTAGAATGTAAATTTGCTATTTTTAGTAGGCTGGGGATTAGGGATTAGTTTATAGCTGAGGCTCACTGTTAGGACTCTTACCTGTAAATATCCCAGTGAGAACAGGTCTCTAATAAGGGCATCTTAGGCGGTAATGTTTTATAGTGCCTAACAAGATGTCTGGAACGTGGCAATGGAGACACGCAGGAAACAGAAAAATATATATGAAGTGAGTTTTATTAGAATATGAAAGAAGTAAGAGGCCTAGAAAACTAAAAAGATGAATCTTTTGTTTTTCTCAGAAGGACCACCTTGATTATTTGAAGGTAGGAATAGAACTATTAAGTATGGAATTACAGACATCTGGGTGCATAATTGAGATATTCTAAATTATAGTTCAAAAGCCTTAATTTGAAAAAGATCTGTAACCTATACTCGATCTAGTAACCGGCATGAAACTTACTATTTAACTCCTGATTTAATATTATACCTACTTCTTTGGAAATAACAACTCATAGTTAAAAGCACTTACAAAATAATTCATGACCCTTGGGAATTAATATGACTAAAAGTTAATATTCTAATAAGAAGGAAAATGCTAACTAGTATTTCAGGGAAAAGGCTGGTCATGGTACTGACCAGGCAGTAGAGCGGGTAAGATTAGAAGATGACTACAGCAGGGGCAAGTCCTTTCCACTCATCAGCTTTTGGATACAAACCCAGCAACAGGTAACAATCAATTGGAAACTGGGTGAGATGGATATTAGCTGCAATCAGAATATTAATTCTGATTTGGCAGGAAAAAATGGCAGAAACAAGGCCCAATATCATCTGAATTCACTTAAAACCTATGAGGGCTTACGGCTGTCTGTAGGACAAATGAGTACCAGTCAATTAATTTCTTTATAACTTAAATTTAATGATATTTCTACAAATTTAACTATCAATTATTAAAATATATTTTCCATTTGGCTTAAAGTTTGATAAATAGATAATGGGTTAAGCATTTGCTTAGGACATATGAAATATCAAACACCCGCCCTCCCAGTTTATTCATGTTTATAGTAATGGTTGAATCGGGAAATCTCTTAAAACATTGATTTAAAATGTATTAAAGTACCACCTTCAAGCACCAATCAAGGACACTTAAACTGAAGCAAACGATTCAGCCTGTCTCAAAAACAGTAGAATCTTCTTCTCAACTCCTAAACCTAAGGCAAAGATTTTACGAAATAGGTTGCCATATAACTTTTCTAAGCAATTGGTTCAAAAATGATTTGGGGAAGAGTACACTCTAATTAGGGCCAGAAGAGAATGGAAACAATGAAAAATAGCACACAGTTTACAGAATGAAGGTCCACGTTGACTTTGCCATTTACTGACTTTGAACCTGGGTGATTCAAGTCAAATCATGCAGCCTTTTTCCACATCTGTATCATGGGAGAAGTAATCTTACGGGGACGCTGTCTGTGAGCATTAAATGAAATAACAGGTACAAAGGATCTAGGACACAGTATGGAAGCCACAGCATTTTCTGTACCACGTGACTTTCTCAGGACATGCTCTATGAAAAGATTATTTAATATGGCAATAATAGGAGGGGATGAATTAAATGATATGGGACAGATATCTGTAGCACACAACTTTGGTGTGCTTTGCATATAAAATCTAGGCACTGATTTTAATTTGCAAAGTTTTCAAAATATGTTTGACTTGCAAAATCTTAAATTGGTTGAACTTTGTGCAAGACTAAGTGAAGTGAAGTCGCACAGTCGTGTCCGACTCTTTGCGACCCCATGGACTGTAGCCTATCAGGCTCCTCTGTCCATGGGATTTTCCAGGCAAGAGTGCTGGAGTGGATGGCCATTTCCTTCTCCAGCGGATCTTCCCTACCCAGGAATTAAACCCAGGTCTCCTGCATTGCAGGCAGACGCTTTACCGTCTGAGCCACCAGGNCCCCATGGACTGTAGCCTATCAGGCTCCTCTGTCCATGGGATTTTCCAGGCAAGAGTGCTGGAGTGGATGGCCATTTCCTTCTCCAGCGGATCTTCCCTACCCAGGAATTAAACCCAGGTCTCCTGCATTGCAGGCAGACGCTTTACCGTCTGAGCCACCAGGACTAACTCCTTGTCAAATTTTTTTTTTGAGAAAAAAAAAAAAAAAACTATTTTAGTGGAAAACTTCAAATAGAGCTGATTTTGAATCCTTGCTAAGTTACATATCAAACAAAACTTTCTTAACCTCTTCCCTCAACTGGGAAATGAAGATAATATTAATTTGATACAACTCTGTCAGGATGATAAGAAAAAATACATTAATTAATTTGCACAGTTCTTCGTAGTCAGTGAATGTTATTTTCCTTGTTTACTGAAAAGTAGTAAATCCACAGGTTTTATTCTTAAAGTCCTACGTGAATATGACAGGCTGTATCTTGATGATAAAATTTTACAAAATGATGAAACTACTACTTTATTTTATTATGCATATGATACTTTACCTTGAGAAATGAAATATAAGGGAAAGAAAAACAACCTATTTAGTAATTCTATGTATATTATTGGTGTAAGAGTGTTAAAAATACCCACACTTTGGTGCCTAATAAACATGAAGGCTGTATTTTGCTTTTGTTTTATGGTTGGAGTCATGTCAACAGGAATATGAGAAAACTTTCTGAATCGGTAAAGAAACCATTCCTATTAAACTGTTTGTCAAGACAACTAATATTAAAGCTGGAGACTTCAGCATTATAAAGAATCTGAGTTGATTTTCATAACAGTTATGATTTTACATTATTTATCCAGTTTGGAAGCAGAACTGACATTCCTCCTTTCTCCCTGTGGCACTGCACACAAAGCCGTTTTCATTTTGAGGCAAGTTTTATGCACGTGAAACGTTAGGGCTCATTTGTGTTAAGCACTTACTTGTGGTAAGCACATGTGCTTACCGTGGTCATGGTAGTGACCACGTTCACAACCTCAGCAGAAGCCTGTGTCTTCAAAGACACAGTAAACCTGCAAGCACACTGGAAGGATTTCCAGTGCAGCACTCTTTCCTACCTACTCTTTACTGGCCACAATATTTGAGTTTATCTGTGTGTTGGTTTGTTTGCTTTACTGAATTATTATTTCTTTCCCTTCTACTAACTCCGTACTGACAATAAATACACACAGATTATCCTGTAAGTAATCTGTAAGATGGTTTATCTGGGATATGAGATCTAAGAGATGTAATAAGATGAAAATAAGGCTCTAGGTTCCAATTTCGAGGACAGTTTTATGCCCCCTTTGGTCTCATCTTTAAAAAGCCTCATACTCTTCTGCGCTTTCAGGAGAACGTTTGTAGTGGAGCACTTCTGAACTGGTCGGGGCATGAAGGACTGGAGGGCTTGGAAGTTTACATGTCAAATATCTTCAATCTTTATCAAAATAGGGACTGAAGCTCAGCTATTAAAAATTTAAAAGATTAAGATTTTATTAAAATCAAACAAAGAAAACAACAAAAGAATATGAAACAGACAAAAATAATATAAAAAAAAGAGGCTAGAACAAAGCTAACTTACAATGATGTAAAAAGTAACACTGCCACGCAGATCAGACTTTTGTGACTTGATGGGTGTATGTGGCAGGCCTGGGGACCCCTCAGAGCAAGGTTATAGAATTTTAATTGCAGAAATCGGTTCCTTGGTTTTGGGACTGTGTAAACGGTTCTGCAGAAAGGCTCATTAGCCTCTGGATTTTGCATGTACAAACAGAAAAGCAGTCTGCCTGGATTAGAATTCAAATACATTGGAACCTTTTCCACCACCTCCATATAAGACAAAACCAATTGAATACTGGGTAAATTAACTTTCCGTATTTGTAATCATACCGCTGAGGGGGAGACGGGAGCGGAGTAGAATGGAGAGAGGCATCACACACAGTCACTTCACCCAACTCCTGTAGTTACCTGGCGGTGTGTAGGCATTCTGCACTCCGTCCTCGTTTTGCTCTGGGAAGCATGAGAAGCTCACTGCACAGACAGGATGGGCGGTGAGTGAAACAGATAGGTCATGAGGCATTAGATGACATGGGTTTTGCCAATGGTATGCCGATGACAACAGGAGAAGGGAAGAAACCAGATTGTCTGCACTAGCATATTTGCTTGAGAGTTCAAACAAAATAAACACGACCGTATTCTTAAAACTTTAAACAATCAAGTGCAAACATGATGGTCAAAGTCCTAGCTGTTGCTGATTGGCTACTCTATTTCAAAACGATTTTATAGAGGATCAAGAAAAAACTTAAATGGATCCCTTCCCATATAAGACACAGAAATCGATTTCCNTATTCTTAAAACTTTAAACAATCAAGTGCAAACATGATGGTCAAAGTCCTAGCTGTTGCTGATTGGCTATTCTATTTCAAAACGATTTTATAGAGGATCAAGAAAAAACTTAAACGGATCCTTTCCCATATAAGACACAGAAATCGATTTCCAATTCTAGACATTTGGTTATTTTAATAGCTTTTAAAAGCCCTATAAATCTGGCTTTTCTGCTTCTGATGGGAACTCTAGATCCTTTCATTTCTTTTTACAACTCAAAGCATGATGGATTTCTCGGCTTTTACAGCCACTAATATGCAACATCTCATTTTCTGACTACGAACATGCTTGATTAGAATGTTTATCTTAAAATTGATACTTTTTCTGCACTCAAATTAATTTCACTCTATTGAACGCCCTGGTCTAGAAGTCCTTTTTTATCCCCTCATTCACATAAATTCACGGTGGCCCTGGTGACTGTCAACAAAGGGAGCCTCAGCTGACGTCTCTCCACCCTGACTAGCCTGGAACCCTACTCTGGAGACCAGTGTTAAGTCCCAGTAAGTTCCATCACCCCATCCTGAAGGTCTTGGCCCCACTCCCTCTACGGCAGGGTGACAATTACGGAGCTAAAAGGCTATCTGTGAGTTCTGTGTCCTTGATTACTCAGCAAAAAACTGGCCACCGAGTACCACTCTCCTTTCCTACCCCTCCCTAAAAACCGCTCCACTTCAAAAAGCCAGAAGACACTATCCAACCAGCTGGGGACTCTAACAACTAAATCAAACCCTGGGCTAGTGGGCAAGCACATCCTAACGAAGAGGGTTGGCCAGAGGAGCAGGTCCGTGGAAATGTGGAACAATGGAACCAGAATGCTGACTTCCAGTAACTGTAAGCAACAGGAAGTACCTTGTTCATAAATAAATGCAGAACTAAGTTTATGTACATATCCATAGAAGAGCCCATTTCAACATTTTGTACTTTATGGACATTTTAGGTTACTACATTTTATGAAAAGTAAGTGTACTAAAAAATAGTGCTATTGAAGTTCTCACAGATTCTGTGAAAGTAACAGTCTTTCAGATGACCTGTACTTTTTTATTACAGAAAAAACATAATTTCACAATTATACAAATAATATTCCTAAGACTGAAATACACAAAAAATAAAATATTTAGAAGTAGCNCTTCCAGTAACTGTAAGCAACAGGAAGTACCTTGTTCATAAATAAATGCAGAACTAAGTTTATGTACATATCCATAGAAGAGCCCATTTCAACATTTTGTACTTTATGGACATTTTAGGTTACTACATTTTATGAAAAGTAAGTGTACTAAAAAATAGTGCTATTGAAGTTCTCACAGATTCTGTGAAAGTAACAGTCTTTCAGATGACCTGTACTTTTTTATTACAGAAAAAACATAATTTCACAATTATACAAATAATATTCNCACTCTATTGAACGCCCTGGTCTAGAAGTCCTTTTTTATCCCCTCATTCACATAAATTCACGGTGGCCCAGGTGACTGTCAACAAAGGGAGCCTCAGCTGACGTCACTCCACCCTGAGTAGCCTGGAACCCTACTCTGGAGAGCAGTGTTAAGTCCCAGTAAGTTCCATCACCCCATCCTGAAGGTCTTGGCCCCACTCCCTCTATGGCAGGGTGACAATTACGGAGCTAAAAGGCTATCTGTGAGTTCTGTGTCCTTGATTACTCAGCAAAAAACTGGCCACCGAGTACCACTCTCCTTTCCTACCCCTCCCTAAAAACCGCTCCACTTCAAAAAGCCAGAAGACACTATCCAACCAGCTGGGGACTCTAACAACTAAATCAAACCCTGGGCTAGTGGGCAAGCACATCCTAACGAAGAGGGTTGGCCAGAGGAGCAGGTCCGTGGAAATGTGGAACAATGGAACCAGAATGCTGATTTCCAGTAACTGTAAGCAACAAGAAGCACCTTGTTCATAAATAAATGCAGAACTAAGTTTATGTACATATCCATAGAAGAAAGAGCCCATTTCAACATTTTGTACTTTATAGACATTTTAGGTTACTACATTTTTTGAAAAGTAAGTGTACTAAAAAATAGTGCTATTGAAGTTCTCACAGATTCTGTNTTTCCAGTAACTGTAAGCAACAAGAAGCACCTTGTTCATAAATAAATGCAGAACTAAGTTTATGTACATATCCATAGAAGAAAGAGCCCATTTCAACATTTTGTACTTTATAGACATTTTAGGTTACTACATTTTTTGAAAAGTAAGTGTACTAAAAAATAGTGCTATTGAAGTTCTCACAGATTCTGTGAAAGTAAGTCTTTCAGATGACCTGTACTTTTTTATTACAGAAAAAACATAATTTCACAATTATACAAATAATATT
>SJYA01016313.1:0-18402 GCA_006410615.1 Neotragus moschatus
GAAGGCGAGAAGCGCCGATCCGGTAGCTGGGCCGAGGGACGCGTCCTGTGGCGGCCGCGCCTCCTCCGCAGGCCCCCTGAATCCTCTTTTAAACTCTAGTTGAGAGTTACACTTAGTAATTAATGTGCCCCTTAGTTCTGACTGGAGAAGGATATGGCAACCCAGTCCAGAATTCATGTTTGGAAAATCCTGTGGATGAGAACCCTGGTGGAGTATAGTCCATAGGGTCGCAAGAGTCGGACACGACTGAGCGACTAAAACAGCTTAGTTCTGATGCTATCCCCCGCCTTGATTAAGATCTTTAGAAGCGGTTTTAATACAGATAGTTGGATTTGGGTGTGACAGTTTTAGAATTCCACAAAGAGTGAATGTGAACTCCATTTTCATGCTTTAAATAAGGCTCAAATTCCACTTAAACAGGCCTTGATTTGGTAAAAATGAATGGAATCTTAACGTGAACAACTTATTTACCTCCCGCGTCTGTCTGCCTCTTTCATCTAGCTGTGGGATTTAAAGTTTAAAGACTGTTTGTTTATTCTGCCTGTGCTGGTTTCCGATGCTGTGCACTCGCCGTCTGTCTGTAGTTGCGGCGAGTGGGGGCTGCTCTCCGGTTGCAGTTCATGGGCCTCTCACTGCAGTATCTTCTCCTGTTGCCGAGCAGGGACTCTAGGCTCGTGGGCTTAGTCACTCCAAGGCAAGTGGGATCCTTCCAGACCAGGAATCAAGCCTGTGTCTGCTGCACTGGTAGGCAGTTCCCAGCCACTGGCCACCAGAGAAGTCCTATCAATGTTTTTACTCCTCAGCATATAAGCCTTTCACTTTTTTTGTAGGATATGTTTTTATTATTTTTTGACGTGATTTAAAAGGGATTATTGTTTATATTCCTTTTCTGATATTTTGTTGTTAGTGTAAAGAAATGTAACCAATTTCTGTATGTTAATCTTGTATCCTGCTGCCTTGCTAAGCTTTTTTTTTTTTACATCAAAACAATTTATCAACAGAAAGCAATAATTTGAGGAGTCCTGTTCATAGACAGCGACCACAGCGACCCCCCTTCCTGCGGGTGCTGTCGGTGGGGATGGGAGTGACACCCTCAATCTGCCCAGTCTTCATCCCTGAGCGGGCGAGGGCTCTGAGCGCTGACTGGGCCCTTGGTCCAGGAGTCTTGGTCCTATTTCCTCCTGTGGCCCGGAGTTTGATGTGGAGGGCAGTGATGCCCAGCTCCTTGCATCTCTGGGCTACCTCCTGGGCAGCCAACATGGCAACATATGGAGAGGACTCATCTCGGTCAGCCTTCACCTTCATCCCGCCAGTAACATGGCAGATGGTTTCCCTGCCAGAAAGACTGGTGACGTGCACAAAAGTGTCATTGAAGGATTCAAAGATGTGGCACACACCAATACATTTTCTCCTTCAGCCACCTGAGGGCTGAGGCTGATAACCTGTTCCTCCTTCTTTTCCTTCCCCTTGCAAGGTGCCATTTCTGTGCGTCTTCTCCAGACTCCGCCACCGGAAAGAGAGGGTGGATGCCTTGCTGAACTTAATCAGTTCTTGTAGTTTGTGTGTCTTTAGGGTTTTCTATATATAGTATCATGTCATCTGTATATAATGACAATTTTGCTTCTTCCATTCCAGTCTGGCTATCTGTTGTTTTTCTTATCTNTCTCCAGACTCCGCCACCAGAAAGAGAGGGTGGATGCCTTGCTGAACTTAATCAGTTCTTGTAGTTTGTGTGTCTTTAGGGTTTTCTATATATAGTATCATGTCATCTGTATATAATGACAATTTTGCTTCTTCCATTCCAGTCTGGCTATCTGTTGTTTTTCTTATCTGATTGCTGTGGCTAGATCTTCCAATACTATGTTATATAAAAGTGGTAAGAGTGGGCATCCTTATCTTGTTCCAGATTTTAGTGGAAAGGCTAAGAGCCTTTTCATTTTTGTTCAGTTCAGTTCAATCGCTCAGTCATGTCCAACTCTTTGCAACCCCATGGGCTGCAGCATGCCTGGCTTCCCTGTCCATCGCCAACTCCCAGAGCCTAGGCAAACTCACGTCCACTGGGTTGGTGATGCCATCCCGTCATCTCCTCCTCTGTCGTCCCCTTCCCCTCCCGCCTTCAGTCTTTACCAGTTTCAGGATCTTTTCCAATGGTCAGTTCTTCCCATCAGGTGGCCAGAGTATCAGAGCTTCAGCTTCACCATCTGTCCTTCCAGTGAATATTCAGGACCGATTTCCTTTAGAACTGACCAGTTTGATCTCCTTGCTGTCCAAGGGACTCTCAAGAGTCTTCTCCAAAACCACAGTTCAAAAGCATCAATTCTTCGGCGCTCAGCTTTATTTATGGTCCAACTCTCACATCCATATATGACTACTGGAAAAACCTTAGCTTTGACTAGATGGACCTTTGCTGGCAAAGTAATGTCTCTGCTTTTTAATATGCTCTCTGGGTTGGTCATAACATTTCTTCCAAGGAGCAAGTGTCTTTTAATTTCATGGCTGCAGTCACCATCTGCAGTGATTTTGGAGCCCCAGAAATCAAGTCTGTCACTGTTTCCACTGTTTCCCCATCTGTTTGCCATGCAGTGATGGGACAGGATGCCATGATCTTAGTTTTTTGAATGTTGAGTTTTAAGCCAGTGTTTTCACTCTCCTTTTTCACTTTCATCAAGAATCTCTTTAGTTCCCCTTCACTTTCTGCCATAAGGGTGGTGTCATCTGCATATGTGAGGTTATTGATATTTCTCCCGGCAGTCTGGATTCCAGCTCCTGCCTCATTGTTTTTACTGGCTACTTAATATTTCAGCTTGTGGATTCAATCCCTGATCAGGAAACGAAGCTCCCCAAGCCATGTGGCCAAAAAAAAGATGCAGACTTTTCCTGTCGCCCCCGAAAGTTGTCTTGCTCCTTTGCACTCAGTCCCCTCCTCCACTCCTGGCTCCCGAGATCACTGATATGCTTTCTATTACTAAAGTATTGCCTTTTCTAGAATTTCATATAAATGTAGTAAATGTAAATGTATGTGGTTTTCTGAATCTGTCTTCTTTGTTTAGCATGTTTGGTTTTTTTTGGGGGGGTCCATGCATGTAGCGGCATCTTAGTGAAAGTGAAGTTGCTCAGTCGTTTCCGGCTCGTTGTGACCCCGTGGACTGTAGCCTACCAGACTCCTCAGTCCATGGGATTTTCCTTAGTAGTTTGGTCCTTTTTATTGCTGTATTCTAGCCCATGAATATGCCACAGTTTGTTTATTCATTTTTCAGTTAGTGAACATTTGGATTGTTCCGTTTTGTGCCTTTTGTGAATAATGCTTCTGTGAACATCCATGTACAAGTCTTTGTGTGGACATATGTTTTCATTTCTCTCGATTCCTAGGAGTTGAATTGCTGGATTGGGTTGGAACTTACATTTATAAGAAACTTCCTGCTTTCTAAAGTGGCTATGCCATTTTAAATTTATCATCATCCATGTGTGAGAGATCCATTTATTCCACATCCTAGCCAACACTTGGTATTTTCAGTCTTTTAAATTGGAGCCATTCTAGTGGATGTGCTTTAACTTGGGTTTTAAGAGCTAGTTGTTGTCATTTTGTTTGTTCAACAACTGTCTATGGTCTTCCCCAGTGGCTCAGTTGGTAAACAGTCCTCCTGCAATGCAGGCAACACAGGAGACCGAGGTTCGATCCCTGGGTCAGGAAGATCCCCTGGGGGAGGAAATGCCAGGAGAACCCCATGGACAGAGCAGCCTGGCAGGCTACCGGCCAGGGGGTTGCAAAGAATCAGACACGACTGAGCACACTAGCACACACAGCACTGTCGTGAAAGGCACAGGTTATGGCTCAGTGTAGACACAGTCAGGGGATATTGTGACTGGAGTGCCTGGTGGACTGCCTGGAGCAGAAGGCCCTGAAGGGTCCAATAAGGGAAGAGCAGGCATGACTGCGGTCGCCGCTTGTGAAGGTCATGCCGCTCACCGCTGGAGTCTGCGGCACTGTTCCTCATACCACAGAGTGGGTCTCTATAGCATGGGCTTCCCTGGTGGCTCAGACGGTAAAGAATCTGCCTGCCATGCAGGAGACCTGGGTTCAGTCCCTGAGTCAGGAAGATCCCCTGAAGAAGGAAATGGCAACCCACTCCAGTATTCGTGCCCAGAGAATTCCATGGACAGAGGAGCCTTGTGGACTACAGTCCGTGGAGTTGCAAAGAGTCGGACATGACTAACCCTTTCCCACGTTCATATCATTGGCAGTGGGGTCCCAAGCCCTGCCTTTCTCACGGGCATTGTCAGCCAAGCCATCACTTCGAAAGGGTCTTATGGTCACTGTTCTTAAGAGTACACTGTGTGACCTGTGCATCTCCTGGACAGCGTTCTGCTCATGGGAGACAGCAGTGGCGGTGTGGTTGGGAAGTTATTCTGGGGTCAGACTCCCTGCGTATGCAGCCTACTGCTTCACTGGTGTGGCCCTGGGCAGGATCCCCAAATTCTCGGTGCCATAGTTCCTCATTTGTAAGATGGGCTGGTGGGGTACCTGTTGCATGGGGTTGTTGAGATGATTAAGTGAAAAGCGGTGCCTGATGCTTAGTGTTCAGATCTTGGCGTTTGATAAATATCTTTCTCTGATAGAAGGAACCAGGACTCCTTGGCCAAATGGCAATCCTAGGACTGAAACAGGAAATATACAAGATTTTGTAGTGCCGGAAAGTAAGAAAGCACTGAAAAAACAGATAATGTAAGCCTAGACAAACAAACCTTGTGGATGGGGGCATGTCAAAGGGACCAAGGAGCCAACAGAAAGAGCTCCTAAAGGCCAGAGCAGGAACAGTTTGAAGCAACACACTAAAGTAGCATTAGGTTATCCCAGAATATAAAATAAATATCCATGGATTCCTACTAACATTAATGAAAAAACATATTCTGAAAGATAGTTTGATGGAGGACTATGAAGGCAGTTTAAGGAGCATCCTTCTAGTCATTTATCCTTCCTGCCCTCCTGATCTCTCTGTTGTTTATATGGATGGTCTGACCTGGGAAAGAAAGTGACCTACGAGACAGGAGAGCGCTCATTGTGATCTGAAATACCCGGTATTTAAGCACAGATGAATAGAAAAGGATTGGTTGGCGGTTAGTCGGTAGTCATAACTTTGTGATCCAGCTGTCCAAGTTCCTCCTGCAGTGTGTGTCTGGAGGACTTTAGGAATATTGGATTGGGGGTGTGCAACATGGCATTTCTTCTTTGATTCATTTGTTGAGGAGGATGTACAGGGCATGGAAGAGGCTAGCAGACTTTGCCTTTAAGAGGCTTACGGCCCTGTGGAGAGAGGTGCAGAGTGGACAGGAACAGGCCTGTGGCAGAGGACAGGGCGCCCATAGAGGAGGAAGGACGTCTGTCCTGAGGCCTGCCTACCAGGCTGGTCCTGGGAGATTAGAATCTACAGCATCACATACTCAGTTTTGGACACTAAGCATCCATTAATTTGGCCATTAATATTATCTAAACAGGAGTGTGCCTCTCTCCCTCTGCCTCCCTTTTTAAGTGAAGGACCTAAAGCTGGGGGCTCGGGAACACCCTCTGTCCTCGAGCTGAGGGACTGTGTCTTCCTGACCTCTGTGACCTCCACGCGTGGCCCAGCGCTTGCTGTGTAGTTGGTGCCCATGGGCTTCAGTGATGTCCACAGTCCTGTAGTCACACGGCCAGGGGTGTTTAATTCATTTAGGCTGAAGTACAGTGCACATTGGGTTTCCCAGGTGGTACTAGTGGCAAAAACAAAAAACCCGCCTGCCAGAGCGGGAGATGCAAGAGACACAGGTTCGATCCCTGGGTCGGGAAGATCCCCTGGGTCGGGAAGCTCCCCTGGAGCGAGGCATGGTAACCTACTCCGGCGGTCTTGCTTAGAGACTCCCACGGACAGGCGGGCTACAGCCCATGGGGTCATAGAGAGCTGGACACAACTGAGTCGATTTAGCATGCACGCATAACAGAAATTGGGTTGGGTGGGGGGTGTGGGTCCCAAGACCACCCCTAGATTTGCTCAGAGAACTCGCAGGATTCAGGTCACACTTTTGCTCACAGCTGTGATGTCCTCCGTGAAAGGACGCAGAGCAGGAAGGAGGAAGTGCCGTGGGGCAAAGCCTGGAGGAAACGAGCCACAAGCCCCCGAGCCCTCTCCTGGTGGAGTCCCCCAGGACGCGCTTCGTTCTTCAGCAGCGCACTGTGACAGCACGTGTGTGACCTGTTTTCTGTCAGCACAGCTCACGCGAGCCACGCTGCCCCGGGGTTTTTAGTGGGGGCTGAGGACACAAGCACCCTCTGCAGATTCAGTGCAAACCATGCTGCTTGCTTGAATGGTGTAGGCATCGGGAGTGACTTACTGCAGAGACTGGTGGTAGCCCTTCCCAAATCTGGGTTCCCAGATGGCACCCAGGGCCAGCCTTGCAAGCAGATGTCTCTATGGGGAGTGGCTTTAGGCCCGCCACTTTTTCTGCACAGTAATAGACTGTCTCTTTTCAGGGAAATTTCTGGGCATTCCAGTCTAGTCCATCCAAGAGAAGGGAAAGGTTTGATGTTGTTTTAATGAGCGGCAGTTATTCCCTGGCTGTTCCTTGATGAGTAGGAGTAGGGTTAGGCAGGTCAGGTGGGTCTTCCTGAGGACCAGAGAATGTATTACTCAGTAGAAGCATCCGTCTGGTTGAATCTCCCTACAAAGTTTCAAGTTTGGAGGCTCCCTAAGAAATTTGTCAAAGTTGTTTTATGATGCTCCAAACTGGATAAACTAGTGGTAAGCCACACACAGGGCCTGTAATTTGGTCAGTTTGTTTTGAAGAAGCTTCTCAAGAGGATTCACCCAAGAATCTTACCAGTCTGGTTCCAGGACTTACAGGGCAGGTTACCTGTTTGAGGGAGGCTCTGGGCTTTAGTTGAAGCTGTGGTTGTCAAGCGGGTTACAGCTTCTGGTTTTAGTCAGAAAGGCTCTGATGCTTGTATCCTGAAGACCCCACCAGGGCTGAGCCCTGCCTTACTCCAGCCAGCCACTCTCGGAGGGTGAGCGGGAAGAACTGTAGAAATGGCAGAATAGCTTCAAACTCCTGCTGTGCTGGGAGCTCGGCCAGTTACGTTTTACTCAGGGAAGACTTGGTGAAGAGGGACTGTGGGGCTTAAGCATCCGCAGTTTGGGGGTCCAGAGCAGCCCCAGGAGTCCTGACAGACCTGTGTGCTCACATCTAGCGCAGCCCCCGCGTGCTCCAGGGACACACAGCCGATTCAGGAAAAGTCACTGAGGAATTCCGTAGTCAGGCCAGTTTCTCTTTAACCTAAGCCGCATTCCCTGAGCTTGTTTGCTCGTGGAACCCCCTTTTGGGGAGTAACCGTTACTGTCTTAGGGGTACTAGTGTTTTGCAGAACTCAGTTTGGAAAATGCTCGCTGAGAGTTTATCAGCGCCCTCGGGTAGATTTCCTGCAGTGATGCCTGGGGAGGCCCTTCCTGGTGTGATGGCCCAGCTTCTTCTCACACAAAGTACAGGCGGTCGCAAGGCTTGGCTTCCGTCCCGCTGTTTGCTCAGGACTGTGGGTTTTAGTGTACAGATTTCCTTACATGTGAATTATTGTTCCGTCACTGAGTTGTGTCTGACTCTTTGAAACCCCATGAACTGCAGCACGTCAGGCTTCCCTGCCCTTTACCATCTCCCTGAGTTTGCTCAAATTTATGTCCATTGAGTCAGTGATACTATCCAACCATCTCATCCTCTGTTGTCCCCTTCTCCTCCTGCCTTCAGCCTTTCCCAGCATCAGGATCTTTTCCAGCGAGTCAGCTCTTTGCATCAGGTGGCCAAAGTATTGGAGCTTCAGCTTCATTCAGCATTGGTCCTTCCAGTGAATATTCAGGGTTGATTTCCTTTAGGATGGACTGGTTTGATCTCCTTGCAGTCCAAGGGACTCTCAAGTGTCTTCTCCAGCACCACAATTCAAAAGCATCAATTCTTCAGTGCTCAGCCTTCTTTATGAATGGAATGGTCATAAGACTGAAACCATATTTCATTGTCCCAAGCGTTCTTTTTTTTTGCTGTTGTTTGTTTGTCTTGGTGTAATGTGGTTTATGTCCAGCTCTTGTAAGTTGCCAGGACCAAGTACTGTTAGTGTTGGGGCTGGCAGTCCTGCCCAGAGAGTTTTCATTTGGGAAATAGGATAGAGACTTGTTTAAGGAGCCAGAAGAGGCCCTCTGGAGCTAACCACAGAAGAGGACATCTAGTCTCCCTGTTAGGGGCTCTGTGGAGGAATGTAACTGGCCCCTAAACTTTGCTCTCCTCATTCAAGAGGTGGTTTCAGTCTGCTTCAGTTGTGAGGACCAGTGAGTCTCGCTACACTTCACAGTGTGGAGGTGTCTTACAGCCATTAACTAAGGCTGAGCTTGAGAACAGGACGCGTCTAGAGCAGGGAGGCCCGGCCCTCCCCGGAGCTAGAGCCCTGGGGAGAGCGGCTCGTGCTGGCCTGGGTGCGGGGCTGTTCCGACAGCAGCGTGATCTGCGTCTGCTTCCCTCTGTGCCTTTCCCTGCGTGTCCTCCTCACTGTGTCTTTTCTGTCCCTCGTACTTTCTACTGATTCCTAACTTTGGCTTGCTTTTTTTTCTTCCAGTTTTTAAATATTGGAGTATCATGTCCGTCCAGAAAACTGCGCACTCTAAAGGAGGGCCTCCTCTTTCAGACGGAGCACATTTTTGATATCTTGCGTGAATTCTGATTTGAACAAACTAACAGAAAAAAGGCCTAGTTTTTTAGGGTAGTGCTTTTGAGAAGTAGTGTGCTTAAAGATTTAAAAAGTGCTTATCCGTTAGCAAGAAGTTATGAGCGCAGGTTGGCGAGTTTTCTGAAAGTGAACGTAGTCGGTAACCTGCTGCACAGCCNTGATATCTTGCGTGAATTCTGATTTGAACAAACTAACAGAAAAAAGGCCTAGTTTTTTAGGGTAGTGCTTTTGAGAAGTAGTGTGCTTAAAGATTTAAAAAGTGCTTATCCGTTAGCAAGAAGTTATGAGCGCAGGTTGGCGAGTTTTCTGAAAGTGAACGTAGTCGGTAACCTGCTGCACAGCCTGAGCAGAGCTCACTGTGTCCTGAAGTCCCCAGGGCAACCACTGTTCTGACTCGAACACCACAGAGCTGTCTGTTTTCACAGCTTTACTGAGATGTAATCTACATACTATAAAGTTCCCCCAGGTAAAGTGTATGATTGGGTCATTGTCGGCGTTTTTACTGAGTGCTCCAGCCATCATCGTAATCTATTAAGGCACTTTCATCATCACCCCAAAAATAAACTGGGATCAACTCGCCTCGATGCCCCATTTCCTGCAGACCCCGCCCACCCTTGGCAACCGCTAACCTACTCTCCGTGTCCGTGGATATGCCTGTTCTGGACATTTCATGTAAATAGCCTTTTGTGCTTGGCTTCCTTTGCTTAGCTTAATGTTTTCAGGGCTCTTCTGTGTTGCAGCTTGTGTCTCTGGCTGAAACTGTGTAGCTGGACCGCACCGTGTTGGTCTGTTTTATTTATTTGGCTGTGCCAGGTCTTATTTGTGGCACTCAGGATCTTCATTTATTTAGTTTTTATTGGGGCATGCGGGATCTTTAGTTGCAGCATGTGGGATCTAGTTCCCTGATTAGGGCTCAAACCTGAGTCCCTATGTTGGGAGTGCAGGGTCTTAGCCACCAGACCGCCAGGAAGTCCCTGTTGACCAGTTCTTTAGCTGATGGACGTTTCTTTTCTTCCCACTTTTGGCTCTGGTGAAAATGTTTCCATAAACACATGTGTACCAACTATTGTTTAGACTTATGCTTTCATTTCTCTTGAGTCTATCCCCGGAGCAGAATTCTGAGTCATAGCTGTATTAGTTTATACTTCTGGCAGAAGTGAATGGGAATGTATAGGATTTTAAAGAAAATCTAAACATTATGTCATTTTACCTGGAAAGACTTTATTTATTTATTTTTTTTTGGAAAATTTTTTATTTTATTTTATTTTTTTATTATTATTATTTTTATTTTTATTATTATTTTTTTTCATCTCAGGTGTACATGAGTTCCCAATCTTGAACCCCCCCCCCNAGACTAGTTCCAAATAGGAAAAGGAGTACATCAAGACTGTATATTGTCACCCTGCTTATTTAACTTATACGTAGAGCACATCATGAGAGATGCTGGGCTGGATGAAGCACAAGCTGGTATCATGATAGATGGGTGAAAGTTCAATAACCTCAGATATGTAGATGACACCATTCTTATGGTAGAAAGTAAAGAAGAACTAAAGAGCCTCTTGATGAAAGTGAAAGAGTAGAGTGAAAAGTTGGCTTAAAGCTCAATATTCAGAAAACTAAAACCATGGCATCCTGTCCCATCACTTCATGGCAAATAGATGGGGAAACAGTAGAAACAGTGACAGACTTTTTTTTGGGAGGCTCCAAAATCACTATAGATGGTGACTGAAGCCATGAAATTAAAAGATGCTTAATTCTTAGAAGAAAAGTTATGACCAACCTAGACAGCATATTCAAAAGCAGAGACACTACTTTGCCAACAAAGGTCCGTGTAGTTAAAGTTATGGTTTTTCCAATAGTCATGTATGGATGTGAGAACTGGACTATAAAGAAAGCTGAATGCTGAAGAATTTATGCTTTTGAACTTTGGTGTTGGAGAAGACTCTTGAGAGTCCCTTGGGCTTCAAGGAGACCCAACCAGTCCATCCTAAAGAAATCAGTCTTGAATATTCATGGGAAGAACGGATATTGAAGCTGAAACTCCAATACTTTGGCCACCTGATGCGAAGAGCTGACTCATTTGAAAAGACTCTAATGCTGGGAAAGATTGAGGGCAGGAGGAGAAAGGGATGACAGAGGATGAGATCATTGGATAGCATCAGTGACTCAATGGGCATGAGTTTGAGTAAACTCTGGAGGTTGGTGATAGACAGGGAGGCCTGGCCTGCTGCAGTCGATGGGGTTGCAAAGAGCTGGACACAACTCAGCACCTGAATGGAACTGAAAACCGTTTCCACTGTTTCCCCATCTATATGCCATGAAGTGATGGGACTGGATGCCATGATATTATTTTTATGAATATTGAGTCCTTAGCCAACTTTTTCACTCTCTTCTTTCATTTTCATCAAGAGGCTCTTCAGTTCTTTTCTGCTTTCTGCCATAAGTGTTGTTTCATCTGAATATCTGAGGGTATTGATATTTCTGCCAGAAATCTTGATTCTAGCTTGTGCTTCATCCAGCCTGGTATTTCACCTGACATACTCTGCATATAAGTTAAATAATCAGGATGACAATATACAGCCTTGACGTACTCCTTTCCCGATTTGGAACCAGTCTGTTTTTGCATGTCCAGTTGTAACTGTTACTTTTTGACTTGCATACAGATTTTTCAGGAGGCAGGTAAGGTGGTTTGATGTTCCCAACTCTTGAAGAATTTTCCACAGTTTGTTGTGATCTACAGTCAAAGGCTTTGGCATAGTCAATAAAGCAGAAGTAGATGTTTTTCTGGAGCTTTCTTGCTTTTTCAGTGATCCAAAGGATGTTGCCAATTTGATCTCTAGTTCTTTTACATTTTCTATATCCATATCATTTGTACATATGGAAGTTCTAGGTTCCCAAACTGTTGAAACCTAGCTTGAAGGATTTTGAGCATTACCTTGCTAACATGTGAAATGAGTGCTATTGTATAGTAGTTTGAATATTCTTTGGCTTCAACCTGTGCAAAACAGAAATCCTGAACTGTCCTTCTCTACATAAAGAAGTTCTGTATTTTCTGGATTTCAATTAATGGTAGCAGTATTCACCATGTTGTTCAGAATGCAAACATAAGATGCATACTTGATTTCGCTCTTTCACTTACATGTATTTGGTTAACATTATGCATGCAAAACCAATACTGTCTATATGTCAATAAGCCTTCTCCCAGAAAACAAAACCATAGAGAGACCAATAAAACTGAATAAATCAATTATATATACAACATTGGAGAGGCAGAGAGAAAAGTGACTTTAGGCAATTGGCTAAAGCAATTGTGTATATAGCAAATCTGTTATCATAAGGCAGGCCAGTGGCCGGGAATTTCTGTCAGGTTGTTGGCATCTTGAGTCTGAAGGCGCTCTGGAAGCAGGATTCCTTCTTCTTCCTTTACTTTTCTTCCTTCTATCTTTTCTTTAAAGTTCTTCAAATGATTGGATAAGGTCAATCAGCATTCTGGTGAGTAATCTACTTTACTCAGGTCTGCTAATTTAAGTTTAGGGCTTTCTGTCAACAAATCTCTCCTCTTGAAATGGTCCTCCCTAAGATTTTTCATCTGGGTGACTCATTTTCCACCTGTAGGATTCTGCTTGCATTTTGACAAGTGAAAAGCTTTTTCTGACTTCTTCCTTAACACTGTAGCCCCATCTTTGCAATCTAGTCACTCTTCATTCAGTGATCAACCTGAATTTTATTATACTGTGTTATATTATCTCTTTATCCACTTATTTATTGTTTTGTATATAAGCTTGGTCTATGAAATCAAAATCTTCTTCAAATACATTCCTCTTTCCCTCTAAAACTTAAAGTGTTTATAATGTTACTCAGTCATGTCCAACTCTTCTTGAGCCCGTGGACTATAGCGCACCAGGCTCCTTTGTCCATGGAATTCTCTAGGCAAGAATACAGGAGTGGGTAGCCATTCCCTTATCCAGGGGATCTTCTTAACCTAGGGAGTGAAATTGTATCTCCTGTATTTACAGTCTGAGCTACCAGGGGAGCCCTTAAAAATGTTTCATAAGTGTTTAATAAAATGTTGCTAAATAAATGAATGAATGAATAATGCCTATAACAAAAATAAATATTTTTATTACAGGCAAATAAAAATTATCTTATTAACGCAATTATTTAGTAAGGCTAAAGTTTAAATGCTGTATATAAAAAGTTTTAGTAAAGGCAGAAATTAAAAGGTAAGTTACTTAAACTTCATTTAATTAGATATGTATTAACTAAAAATGCTATATTTAATAATTTATTTCAAGCAAGTTAAAATTCTTATTTGAACATAGTATACTCACAAGAAATTATTTTCATCATTTTGAAATGACTCATTTCTCTATATTAAACATTATGGACTACTCTTTGTGAACCCATTACCACTATTCTTCCACTCTTTGAGGAAAGACTGAAAACATAAAAGCTATAATTTTATTTATTAATTCATGAATTTATTTCTAAAAATAATATTGACACAGTTTTATAGGCTTGCTACTAAGAGGCACTCATCATGGGGCTTGTAAAAAAGTTTGAAGTATCTCCAGTTACAAAAAAAGTACGACTGTGGAGATATTGCTAAAGGGAAAATTGCTCTGATTTACTTTCAATTTTAAGTTTGAAATATAATGATTACATTATATTTACAAATTCTTATTGTTTGGATTGAATTTGCATAAATTGTATATTTAATAAGGTTGATTCAAAGAAAGAGTACTTGGGAGTTGGTATTGCAAAGACTGCTTCTTTTTTGCCTGGAATTTTTAATGTAAGTACACAAACAAATATAAGCTGTGCTTACACTAATGTATTGCAATACATATTAAGTAGAAGTAAATTGATTGCAATTTTATACCCTCCAACTCAGCTAGGAGTATCATTAGATTACACTGTTTAGGATAAGATAAATTGATTCACTTTTTAAAAAAAGGGAAAATTAAACATAAAATGAGAAAATGTTAAAAATCACAAACTCTTTGATCTCTGTAAATAGTTTTCTTCTCAATCTGTATTAGAAAAGCCTAAAGTTGTAAATATTCCAGGCAAACACCTAAATTCATTTTAAATTTAAAGTTTTAATACAGTTTAACAATACATGAATTTCAAAGCCATATATTTTGAAAAAAATTGCTTTGGTTTATTTATATTCTCATCACCTCTTTCTTTATATGACCTTTATCCTGTATTTAGTCCCAGAGCAGAAACTACATTTTGTCATTTACTCTGTTAAAATAGGGAATATACATTTGTGTTTTGTTGTTCCTGAAAAACTACTTTACCTCCAATGTAGGACTTGCGAAGGGGGTTTTATGGCTGCTAGGCCAACATACAATTTTAGGAGTTAAGATAGCTCAGGCTATAGCAGCCAAATAAGTAAAAGCACATTTGAGTGATTTGAGAGGTGTGTGTGTATATTTGTGTGTGTGTAAGGGTGCTTGGTGGTTGGGTATGTACACACAGAAATTTTTTTAAGACTTTTTTCCATTTCCTTTATTGTCTTGCTTAAACAAACTTGGTTGTCTAAGTTTTACTAAAACTAATATCACGATTATACAAGGAAAAGTAAAAATATTTTGATTTTTAAATTATAAACAGTTCAACTTAAAATATATAAAGACTTATAGTTTCTGAGCCAGGCAGCATCCCTGGGTAAAAAAGTGGGGATAGGTCCTTGTATTTACTGGATTGTACACACTCAGATCACACAACCTAACATCACAAACACCATGTCTACTAAACTTAAAGAAGTTGAGTTCAGAATTTATCTATTGCAATGTCTCCATTTTGACCAGTCAACACAGAAACTATAACACTGACCCCCAAGCAAAATAGTCTTTACAGAAGTTAGTTACTTTAGTGAGGATGTGCTTTCTTGTTCTGGTCTTTCTTTCCTCTCTAAAAGCCAAACCATTCTGCTTTGTCTTCTGGATTCAACTCTTTATTAAAATCAATCAACCAGCTAAACATTAAAATAAGCAATCAAGTAAATACACAACGAAGTTCTGTGTATCACTTCTGATAAAGTTAGCAGTGGCAGCAAAATTAACTCTCAGTCTTCTAATGGCTCTTTTATTATTGATGCTTATTTGTTGTCCATGTAACAGTATTGTTTAAATAAGTAGATAAGTGGGGTAGCCCTTTCATGCAGTTAATTCAGAAACCCAGTCCAAGAAAAGCTATGTCATGTTCAATATATGCATTTCAAGGTCTTCTGCTCCAGCCAGGCAGCCAGAATGTGAAAATAGTCTGGAGAAGTAAGCATAGGAGATGTTATGGGCTAGGCCTGGAAGGAGAAATATGAATGTAATTCACATCTCATATGCCAGAACTTTGTCTTAATGTGATATTTTATTGCAAAGTAGCTGGCAAATCTAGACCTTCTTTGGGCAGCCAGTTCTCTTCATTAAATTGACAGTGGGGAATATCATTTGATGATCACATTCTCAGAGGGGTATGACTATTCCTTTGGTCTGACTATTGCTTGACTGAATTCCGAATTAGTTTTGAAGACACTCTTTCTCTGTGAGACTCTCTTTGTACCACTGAATAAAGAAGTAAGTCTTTATCCTCATTGTTTATTGTTGTCTTAACACAATTATCATTCTAAAGTCCTTTGAACACCTGTAAAGAACATGAAATGAAGTGAAAGCAATGAAGCAATAAGTGAGGAAATAATAAACCAGTAAGTGAAAAAAATAAATCTTTTTTTGAGAATATTACATTTGACTTTATTATCTTCTTTATCCATTTCCTATCCATGTTTTTTTAAGTGTTCATTTTCTAGCAACTTTGTTTCTTGCTCTCAATTCTGCTCCCCACCAAACTACTTTGATATCATAATGCATGAACCAACCAACACCTTGAGCTACATTTCTTTGACTGTCTCAGTTTAAGCATCCTTATCCTTGACTTCATCAAATTATTCTTGGAGTATAAATTGTTATTCCTACAAAACCACTGAATCAATCATTTCATTTTCTTTTCATAATCTAGTGTTCTTTAAGTCTCCTTGTCTAAATACTCCTATGATTTGTTGCTATGAATAATAATAGTAACGATTTTATTTATAATTTTTATTGCCTAATGTTTTATTGTTTTTCATCATTTGGCAGTTTATTCAATATACCTTTAACCTTAATCTATATAAATCCACTTACTCCCTTTCTCTATAATAAAGTTGCCATAAAAAAAATCATGTAATAGGACAGATTACTATTTTGTTTAATACTATAAATTTACTAATTTCAACTCTATTTCAAATAAATTATGAAGTTCTCAGCCACTGTCCTAACAATTTCAGATTGTCTCCAACCACCTCAATATCCACAACCTTCCTATAATTATCCTATTACTTTAAGCAAACCCTCTCACCTCCTACTTAATAGAGAAAATAGAAAACATCAGGTGTAGATATTCTTTATTATTTCAAGCACAATCACACACCTGAATTTTTATTTATTCTTTTCAAGTTTCAATAAAGAAAAATTAATTGCCCCATTGTTCACTTCTACAAACATTCTTAACACAATCAATTATCCCTTCTCATATCTTCAAAGAATTGTTTGACACATAATATTGCTCAGCAAAGTCTGAACGGGTTTAAGTATTCCTCAGTGCAAATACAACAAGGATTGCAACATAAAAAATAAACCACTGTCATCTTATCTATTCTCCATTGAGCAATAATATCATCTGTCTGTTCACCTTCACAGACAAACTATTAAACATGTCTTCATTGAAATTTCTCAACATGCCCTCATCTCCTGCTCATTCATGAATCTTTTTCAAAGTGATTACTATCATCAATACATGGACGCAGCTCTCCAGGGGGCATCTATATTATCCATGTTAATAAAGTCAACAGACTTTTATGTCTCACGATATTTAATTTTTAAGTGCACTGGAAACTGAAGTTATCCGTTTAGAAATACTCCCTATATTCAGCTTATTTAGCACTACTAACTCTGATGATTTAATGGCTTTCTCCTCGTTGACTGTCTCAGAGGAGAGGGGTTAGAAGGGGAGGCACATCTATGTTATCTAGCAGGTGGTATTATTGATCCTGCCTCCATTTTTAGTTACTTCTGTTCCAATCTACTGTCTGGAAATGAGAATAAAAAACAGGAAAATTTGTCTATAAGTTTAGTTTCTATTTTAGTCTATATAGATTCCTTTAAGACAGCCTTCATTTCCTTTGCTGAGTACTGGATCAGAAGGAAACATTTTTTTATGGATATTCATTAATGGCTTATATGGGGGCTTCCCTGGTAGCTCAGTGGTAAAGATTCTGCCTGCCAATGCAGGAAATGCAAGAGACACAGAGTGGGAAGATCCCAGGCATAAGAAACTGGGTTTCAGAGTCAGACACCACTAAGCGACTGAGCACACATTAATGTCTTGGGAAAATTGGAATTGAATTATCCTTTCTATTTTAAAAAGTCTATTCTGCAATCTTGGCCATAGTGGTATAGTCTGAGCCACCTACATTTTCTTAGTAATTTCTTTGTCATCTGAAAAACTCTGCCCTAACTACTATAAAACTTGTGAAATGGAGGAAGGAAGAAGAGAGAAGATTATTAGGAGAAAGAAAATGAAGGTTAAAAAGAAGATAAATTAAGTTCCTAAATTGATTCATCCCTGCTGTCTCTACTACAGTTAAGAGTTGCCCACCCATGGTGTATTAAAGATGTGAATATGTAATTATATGGGAAGTTAACAACAAAAAAATAATGACTGTATCCTACCTTATAGAGTTTTTTATTCAGTCGATTTGGAACAGGGTCTAAGAATAGATATTTTTAACCAGTTCTATGAGTAATTATCATGACAATGGTTTGGGGAGTTTAGTTTGAGAAGAACTAGATTAAAGAAATTATAAAGTTAACCTACAGAAAAGATGATGAGAACATTATGATACTGCCTCAATTACTGCAAACTTAGCTTTGTGAGAAAAAGAATAGCCTAACCATGTATTTCCAGGAATCTCAAACAGGACTTAACAATTAATCTAGATTATTATAATAAAGTAGGTCTAGTAATTTTCTGGTGGAGTCTTTAGGGTTTTCTATGTAGAGAATCATGTCATCTGCAAACAGTGAGAGTTTTACTTCTTCTTTTCCAATTTGGATTCCTTTTATTTCTTTTTCTGCTCTAATTGCTGTGGCCAAAACTTCCAGAACTATGTTGAATAGTAGCGGTGAAAGTGGGCACCCTTGTCTTGTACCTGACTTTAGAGGAAATGCTTTCAATTTTTCACCATTGAGAATAATGTTTGCTGTGGGTTTGTCATATATAGCTTTTATTATGTTGAGGTATGTTCCTTCTATTCCTGCTTTCTGGAGAGTTTTTATCATAAATGGGTGTTGAATTTTGTCAAAGGCCTTCTCTGTATCTATTGAGAGAATCATATGGCTTTTATTTTTCAATTTGTTAATGTGATGAATTACATTGATTGATTTGCAGATATTGAAGAATCCTTGCATCCCTGGGATAAAGCCCACTTGGTCATGGTGTATGATCTTTTTAATGTGTTGTTGGATTCTGATTGCTAGAATTTTGTTGAGGATTTTTGCATCTATATTCATCAGTGATATTGGCCTGTAGTTTTCTTTTTTTGTGGCATCTTTGTCAGGTTTTGGTATTAG
>SJYA01016320.1:4163-15295 GCA_006410615.1 Neotragus moschatus
TCCAGTACTCCTGTCTGGAGAATCTCAGCGACAGGAAGCCTGGTGGGCTGCCGTCTGTGGGGTTGCACAGAGTCGGACACGACTGAAGCGACTTAGCAGCAGCAGCAGCAGCAGCAGCGACTAATCAACTATCTACAGACATCAAGTTTTGATCCTTTGGCTTGTTTGCCTTATAAAACGAAGAATAATCTAATATGCAACTTCAGCGAAATCTCCTATCATAACTTAGAGACCTCCAACAATGCCTTTTTTTTTAAAGTAGTAGAATACCAAGAGCTTTACTATTGCTTTTTTCAATTTCTTTATTTTGAATTGAAGGATAATTGCTTTAGAGTACCGCACTGGTTTCTATGCCTTTCTTGAACACTCGAAAGTCTTACCAATATGAATTGGGAGCTTGTAGCATCTACAGGATATAAACAGAGGCGTCAGTGAGAGATCTCCTTACAGCTGACACTTGGGATTCACACCAGTCACTTGGGGACCCTTATCTTAGTGACAGTGACAAGGGCCCCCTGGGGCTACGGAGTCCTCACCGGTGGGACAGAATGCGTATGTCAAGAGTAATAGCCACAGTTGACTGAGAGCAAATGAAGTCATATGCAAGGAAATCTCATTTTATAAAACGAAACTTCAAAAGACAGTGAACAAGGGCCTCTTCCTCTAGTCTGCACTCACAGGTCTAGTCATAGAGAGAGTACTCACAGATAGGCTACACTGGAAACAGAAATGCCTCAAGTCTCGTTCCCTACTTGCTACGTGGGCATAGATCTGATGAAGCTGAGGGAGCCTTCTTTCAGAGGAAAAAACTCTGTACAGTCAACGGCTTATTATCTCCAGCCTCATCACCAAGTACACATATTCCTGCCTTCTTTCTTGGTTGCAAAGTAACTGTTCTTCCTCCACGATTTTTAACTGAGTTTTGACTGTGAAAAGACCTTGTGGCATGTCTCCCCAATCCCCTCCCTTGGGCTTCATAAGACCCTCTTCCGCACTCTGCTAAGGAGTGCCATACTAATTGCTTAATTTGCCTTGGCACACAAGAAACATTTAAAGCCTTATCCACTCTTACCTGGTGTGGCAAGACTTTGAAAAGTGTGCCGAGAGCCTAAGGCAAAATGACTAATGAGATATGAATGCCGGTTAAGTTGTGCACTGCGGTTGCATAAAAGATAAACCAGCGTGGCTCTTCAGTAGAGGCATGAGAAAAAAGAAAAAAGAATGCTACAGTAATTATATTTCTTATTTCCATGGGACACAGTCTATTTAGATGCAAAACAAAGTAGAATCTCTTTGAAGAAAGAAAGCAACTTTTTCCGGGGGAGCAGTTCTCTCAAAACTCGAAACCAGGTGGTTGGTTCCCTTAGTAAATCCACTGGAAAAAATATTAGTGTCCTGACCTTCAAAAAATTAATCATGTTCTCAGTCATATGATGACCCCAATGTTCTCTAAAATGTCAGTTATAAAATTGCTCGTTGCATTCTTTCTGTATTGCCCTAACTAAATGAAAGAAGATTTAAATAATTCATCTCTTTTCCCCTTGATGCCAAAATATTATAAGGTTAAAAAGAAAGAAAGAACGTAATGGAACATGAGATTGTAGCACAAAACAGCTCCACATTGAATAAAACAGGATTTCTGGGATAGAACAGATAATATCAGAAGAACCTAGATCCTAAGTCAAACCCTAAGCAGTCTTCATGTCCTTCATTTTGTAATTTTATTTTTCCTTTTCTCCAGAAGATAGTAACTTAATGCCATACTATGAATCATGTACCCCACGGTATAGCTGACGATAACCTTCCCCCTCCAAATAAGATTTTGGTTCCTCTTTTATATGTGGCCTCATTATGGAAGGATTCATTAGAACCGTGATCCTCACCCTATATACTTTAAGATGTAAGCATTGAAAAATTCTTTTCAAAGAAAAGAGTTTAAGCCATTTAAGTAATGTCAGGTACCACTCTTACCAAATATGTACCATGGTTACAAAATAAGAGGTAATCGTGTATCATTTTGATGCTGAATCGCAGTGCGAGAAATGGGCCTCCTACCGAGCCTGCCACACTTCCCATCCCATGTGTATTCTGGCTTTCCTCCCCTATAATAAAAAGAAGGTACCCAGGCCTATCTGGCACAATCACGTATCCAAAGCCCTTATGCAAACACTGTCCTAACCCTCCACCTTGCCAATACCAAGTGGCCACTTTCCAGAGGTTATCCTTATCCTCAGGCCTGGTTATCAGTTATTTTCAAGTCACCTCCCAAGACGGGACTTTTTTGGAAGTTATACCTCCTCGGTGCTCTGCAACAGAATGAGGAGGACAGAAGTAATTAAAAGAGTATAAAGTGAAAAGTCACAGACCCAGCTTAAAATTCTTCCTTGGCTCACAGCCAGTTATTTAAAGTCTCTGAAAGCTCTTCCCATTTGTAAAATGATCACTTAGGGCTACTGTTAACATTAAGGAGTCAGCAGATGTTCCCGAGTACTACAGTCACTTCTCAATGAACATTTGTTCTCTTCCCTGCTTTATCCTGACATTCTGGAACTTCCCATCCAATAGAAGGGAAGACTGCTTTTGCAAAGCACCAAGAAAAATGATAGGCTTTAAGATATTGTAGATTTAGAACTTCGAAATTCAATTGGGCACTTTGTGTTTGTCCTAAGTCATGCACATTTATTTTTTTCTATTTATATGTTAAAAAAAAAAAAAAAAACTAATAAGGATAAAAGACTTCCTGGACATCAAAATTTCTACTTCCTGGACAACATTTTCATGATTTAAACATGGAGGGAACAAGAGCATGTGGATTATATTTCTCCTAAAATACATACGTGGAAAAAATGGGGAAAAAAGCACGTTTGGGGTTTTGTTATATGCAAAGCATTTCAAGATGTTTAGCAAATCCAGAATGCAGCTGTCTTTGTGCACCCCCAAAATAAATGGCTGATGATTTTCTATTGAACTCAGAAAACCACACTGCGCTGCCCCTTATTCACTTTGGGGTAGAGAGAATGGATCTTACCCTGCGGTAACTGCCTGCCTTGGGAAATAAAGTGGTGCTCTCAAGGCGATGCCAGGCAATAAAAACCAGTGGGAAGTGAAGCACTGAATGTGACAAAGTTGATATTTTTAAAACACGTCACATTGAGCATAGTTGACAGCCAAGTTAATTTGAGTAAAGATTGAAGAATTCAGTCCAGAGATTTTAGGGTAAACAAAGGTACCGCCTTTTCAAACCACCAGTGCATCCTTCAGACACCCCTTACTCAAATAGACAGCCATACATTGGAAGAATCAGAGATGACGCAAGCCGTGTGCGTGCTCAGCCACTTCAGCAGTATCTGATTCTGCGACCCCATGGACTGTAGCCCGCCAGGCTCCTTTGTCCATGGCATTCTCTAGGCAAGAATACTGGAGTAGGTTGCCATTTCCTCCTCCAGGGGATCTTTCCGACCCAGGGGTCGAACTGGCATCTCTTGCACTGCAGGCGGATTCTTTACCACTGAGCCACCAGGGAAGCCCGATGGAAGTCAAAGTATCTACATAAACCCATGAACTTTCCGATTTTGACTCTGCAGCCTGACGAGGGTGCTGTGTTTAAGCTGACATACATGATGAAGACACATAATTGTTACTTCCTTCAGAACAGGACAACAGAGCTGAATGCGTCTTATGCTGAGAATTCTTTTTATACGCACAGATTCGAAGCTTCTGTTAATGGTACCTCCAAAAGAAAAACAAACACTGCTGTTTGTGGTTATCCTATTACACGTGTTCCCCATTTTTANTACTTCCTTCAGAACAGGACAACAGAGCTGAATGCGTCTTATGCTGAGAATTCTTTTTATACGCACAGATTCGAAGCTTCTGTTAATGGTACCTCCAAAAGAAAAACAAACACTGCTGTTTGTGGTTATCCTATTACACGTGTTCCCCATTTTTATCTAAGTGAAAGAGAAGCCACAGACAGCTCGCTTGGAAGGTCCTGAGATATTTCCCAGATGTCTCTCTTACAATGCATACATGAGCGAAAGGCTAAATGCAGAAGACTGTCTTTCCTCTGAAAGTATCTTACATACAATGAGTAGATTACTCACTGAGACAGAATATCCAGAGACAATAATTATCCTTTTTTTTTCATACTTTTAACAATAAGTAAGCTATGTGATGACAAAGAAGTTGTTCATCAGGAGGAAAGAATTAATCTCAAAACTATATCTGACTCTAGAAAGAAAAATAAGTCAAGACTTTCAGATATGAGGATCATACTTGAGGATCAAAAAGAATGTCCCTCAGAGAAAACAAAGCAGATGGCAGCTCCACCTTGTTACCAATCCCATCTGTATTATACTCAAAGCTTTGGTTCCTGAAGAGATGGTTGTCATGACAATAAGCATATGAGAAGAGTTCTGGAGAAGCTGATGGATTTAAGAGTGTCTCCTAGCTTCCCAATTTTCCCAACACACACAAAAATCCCATCCCCCACCTCCTCCAAATAAACAATTCTATTACTTCTTGTATTGGCTACAGAACCATATCCTATAGTGATGCGATAAAATTTTGCACTCTCTCATGTCAAAATCCTCCTCGGAGGCACAAAACAGCTTTTTACTCTGATACAGCACAGCTTGAAAGTAAACTGGTCTTTTATTTTTATTCAGCCAAGCAATTGTATTAACTACAGCTTAATTTTTTTTTCCCTTCCAAGCTCAGAAAGAAATCAATTTCAGCTTAAATGAGAAAGGTGGAGGGGGTGGAGTCGAAGAAATTATTTTCCAGTTTCTGAGAGGAGATGGCAAACTAAAGAAGGAAAAAAATTAATAAACTATAAAGTACTTAAGACTGTCCTTTGACATGCTTGTCAAATGGACAGGAAGGGCAGCGCTGTGGAGCAATTCTGAGTTCCCTGATAAAGAGCACGGGCTGGCTGCGTTTAAAAGTCAACAAGCACTTGTGCCTTGGAACATACATTTTTTTCCTGCCTACCTCGAGGCAGAACTACAGAAGCATTTCAGACACTACTGCCATCAGCCTGAGTTTTCCGGATAACCGTGGGCTCCCAGTAAACACTACAAATGTCATCAATACAAAGACTGAGAGAGAAGCAATCTCCTTTTAAGGGCAAGTCCCCCAAATAGATGAAAAGTGATGATTTCCTCCTACATCCTCCCTGCTCAAATCCCTCAATGAAACCCAAACTGACCCTAATAATTGTAGGGGGGTGTTTCCTCATACACTTACACACATACACACTTGATTTAAAAGCTAGAGGAACACCTGTTGTTGCCAGTTACCCAAGGACATCTAGTTCGAGAATGAATGAATTAGGAGCCAAAAAAAAAAAGGCTTATTCTCCCTTTGCTTTAAATTGGAAGGTTAGAATGGGAGTTTTGCAAGCCCAAATCTTCAAGAAGTAAAAGAACTGCTGAGTATCAATTCACACAAGAATACCTCTGCTGAGAAATCAGAGGACAAGGTCCAGGGCCCCATAACAAGAAGAGGCAGGGCTGCAAGTCTTGCGATGTGGAGGCCTGAGGGTCTCACAAGCATGTGGCGGGGATTTATTTAGCCAAGATTGCTCCCTCTCCTCCGGTCTTCTCAAAGTGCCCACCGCCCACATCTTTCCATTGTCCTACACAAATTTCAGTCCCAGAGAGAACAAGCAACAAAAAGGGGAAAGAACAGATTTCAGCGTCTTTCACCTCATATCTGAAGTCAATGAACACTGACCTTAGCTACACCAGTGTTGAGAGAGGCCAAAAGGAGATAGAAAGTCAGAGACTATATTCCTTTCATCCACGGTGGGTCCTTTTATAAGCACAGCTGTTATTGCCACTCCATTAAATAACCACTCTAAAAATAAAGTGGGTAACTAAGAAAACCTGAGAGAGTCTCTAAATGCCAGTTACCTTCAAAGCAAGAATGACTTCATGTTTATGCTAACTCAGTACAGCCCATGGCTTGGTATTGGGTCTCATCAATAATGTTGATTGCCTAAGGTTTACAACAGGAACTACAATAGTATTTTCCAGTAAAAGTAAAGAGAAGCTGCATTGGTTTTCTAAGGCCACAATTACAAGGTTCCACAAACTGGGTGGCTTAAAATCAGAACACAGCAAACTAGAGTTCTGGAAACAAGAACTTGAAATCAAAGTTGCAGCGGGGCCATGCTCCCTCTGAAGACTCTGGGACAGCAGTGTCCCATGCCTTTCTCTCAGCTTCTGGTGTTGCTGGCAATCCTTAGCATTTGTTGGCTTGCAGATGGGTCACTCCCATCTTTCCCCCACCATCACATGGTTTTCTCTGTGTGTCTCCATGTCTTTTCTCTTTTTATAAGGACACCAGTCATATAAGATTAGGGTCCACATTAATCAAGTAGGACTCCATCCTAACTTGATTCCATCTGAAAATACTATTTTCAAATAAAGTCATATTCACAGGTGCTGGGAGTGAGGACGTCAGCATATCTTTTGGGGTAAGATGCAACTCAATCCACAGCAATAAGAAACTGTAACATTTTGCTTCTTACCTGGTCATGCTCAATATTCACCAAATATTTTTTGAGCATCTTCCCTGGTGGCTCAGATGGTAAAGAGTCTGCCTGGAATATGGGAGACCTAGGTTCAGTCCCTGGGTTGGGAAGATCTCCTGGAGAAGGAAATGGCAACCCACTCCAGTATTCCTGCCTGGAGAATCCCAGGGACGGAGGAGCCTGGTAAACTACAGCCCATGGGTTTGCAAAGAGTCGCACATGACTGAGAAACTTCACTTTACTTCAATATATATAAACCTGGCAGGAGGCTGGATACTGTGGGTACAGAGATGGGACAATGTTCTCATTCTCAAAAAGCTCCTAGTCTATAGGGAAAGCAAAGAAAATGAACATGATAATAACAGCAGGTGCCGAGTGCCAAAACATAGGAAAATATCTTAGGCACAGACACCTTAATCTCTTGAGGTTGGAGAGAAGGCTACTCCTTGGGTTACTGTATACACTGTCCCCTCCTCCTAGCACACTCTTCCAAGGACTTCAGCGCTCACAGCATCAAGATTAAATTCTTATTCCTAGGGTTGCTCTTATCTGTGTGAATGCCTGTGCTCTTTAGCATCACTCACCAGAATGGAAACAGATTGAACACAGGGACTATGTCTTGATGAGATTTTACTTGCAGTACTTAATGCAGTGCCTGGCTGAGAAAAGGCCCTTAATAAACATTTCTCAAATGAATCGGGGTCGGGTGGGGAGACAAGTCAACGAATGAGATAATGAGTAGAAGTGAATTATCTTCCAGTAGTAGGTGTAGCAATCTGAAGGACTTCCTGTAAGAAGGTATCCAGTATCTCAGGGAAGAAGAAAGGGAGCTAGTCTCTAGCAAGGAGAAGGAGATGGCAAGGTGTCATGGGAGCAAAGGCAGGGGATTGAAATAATTGCTGCGGTAGGCAGAAAGNTGAATTATCTTCCAGTAGTAAGTGTAGCAATCTGAAGGACTTCCTGTAAGAAGGTATCCAGTATCTCAGGGAAGAAGAAAGGGAGCTAGTCTCTAGCAAGGAGAAGGAGATGGCAAGGTGTCATGGGAGCAAAGGCAGGGGATTGAAATAATTGCTGCGGTAGGCAGAAAGCAGAGCCGGAGGAAGAGAGAGAGACACAGAGATCGAGACAGAGAGAGAGAACATGCTGAGACAAGAAGAATACTTGGAGAATTTAACTGTTAGACCTTCCAGTCTCTACAGATAAGTCTAAACACGATCATGGATTTAAATAGACATGTATCTTTCCCTTTAATTGGGAAACTGTCCTTTTGAGTACAGTGTTGCTTATGTCTTAGAAAGTCCATAAAATCTTTGTGCAAACCCAATTTTTAAGGAGCAAGAAGTGAAATTTAAATACCCAATCCAACCAAAAAAAACCAAAACACCACAACAATGCACATTGCACATACAGTATTTTTGGAGTACTTACAAGCATAAATTAGTTACATAAAAATGAATTTCTTCACTTTTTTGAACATCTACCATGTGTCAGGCACAATATTAATGTTATGGACAAAAATTTTACTATGTTTTGGTCTCTGATATCAAAGCTAAAGGAAAACATGGTCCAATTTTTAAAAAGATTCCCATCACTACTATGTATAAAATAGATAAACAACAAGGACTTACTAGGAACTATATTCAATATCTTGTAATAATCTATAATGGAAAAGAATCTGAAAAAGAGTGTGTGTATATATATATATATATGCATACATATTTATACATTAATATATGAACAAAACTGCATCACTTTGCTATTATACACCCCAAACTAATACAACTTTGTAAATTAACTATACCTCAATTATGAAATGGTTAAAAATGAAACAAAAAAGTAATATCTAAGATCATATTAGAGGACCGTCCAGGGTTCACTGGACGCAACAGGACTGGCAGCTAATCCATAGTGGCAAGCCTTCCTCACAGTTCTGATTCAGGGCTTGATGGCATACTTGATAAAGGGGAGGCAAACCTACAGAGGGACTAGAGAGGGTGGAACATTCCTGGAAGTGTCCCTAGACCAGATACGCTGGGGCACAGAAGAGAGAGACGGGGCTGGAGAAGGAAGACAGGGCCACATGGTTGCCACAGAGCTTAGGCTTCACTCTGGGGCAAAGAGCCACTGGAGGATTTTAAAAATAAGAGTATTAACTAGGGTACTCATTAAGACTTCATTCCACAAGAACGAACTGAAAGAGACCCACTGAGAAGATATTAAGGAAGGTGAATAAAATGAATTTAGCAACTGATGAGATAAAAAGAGGGAGCGGAGGGGCCCGGCATCTCCGGAGGATCTAGATAGTGGAGTTGGCCATGTGATGGGCAGACAGAAGGAAGAGGAGGTTCAGAGGGGAAGGCAGTAAGCACCGGGTGGAACATACTTAGTCTAAGCTTCATAAGGCGCAACCCTGTGGAAAAATCTACTGGTGGTAGATCTCTCAGTCGTGTCTGACTCCTTGTGACCCCATGGACTATAGCCCGCCAGGCTCCTCTGTCCATGAGATTTCTCAGGCAAGAATCCTGGAGTGGGTTGCCATTTCCTCCTCCAGGGGATCTTCCTGACCCAGGGGTCGAACTCTGGTCTCCTGCATTTCCTGCATTGCAGGTAGATTCTTTACAGCTGAGCCACCAGGAAAAGATCAAGTCTAGTGGACTGCTGAAATAAGAGTCTGAGGCTGAGAAGCCTGGTGCAGCCTGAAATCATAAATTTGGGTTTTATTAAAAAGCAGGTGAGAAGTGAAATCCTGTGAGTGATAGTATTGGTTAGAAAGGATGTGCAGAGAAAAGGACACCAAGATGCCATGAAAAATGCCAGCGCATCGAAAAGATAGCTGTTGGTTCCCCCATACTGAAAACAATGACTTGATAACTTTAAAAAAGAAAATAAAAATCAGCATGGGACTGGCATCTGCTTTCTTTTCTTTGTACTCATTATGTCCAAAGTTGCTAAACAGATGTCCAGAAAGGGAAAAATAAACATCTGTTATTTACTGATTCCGGAAAAAAAGAAAAAAAAAAAAACTCTGGCTATGCTTTTGACTTTTTATCAAAATACTTTCAATAATACGGATTCGAAAACGGCATAAGATACACTGCTGCCTGGTCATTGCTGGCTGAGAGGCAACACTTCCATCCACTTTCTCACATTAGGAGATGAGCATGAAAAGATCACACGTGTTCTTTTTCTTAAATCCCAAGGGAATCCTGAGGGCAGACAGGGTCCCAGCCTCAAGGAGCCGCTGCAGCTGTGTTCTTCCTCCCCCAGGACCCTAGGAAAGTCCACTTAGACTGCAAACGCAATCCCAGCCTGTGCAATGTTGTCACCTCATGCCTCCCAGCAGACCCTGAGCCAGCTTCCTCTTCGGGGACAAGAGAGATGGTCTGACTGCACTGAGGGGGCCACCAGCCTTGGCGCCATCCACTGCTCATCCCAGAGGGGAGCAGGCCAAGCCGACGGGGTGGTTTCTTTCTTACAAACCTGGCAACCAAGGTATCAATCTGGAATGACGTTTGAGGAAGATGAAACTCGAAACTGCTTTGTCTATTTTGAGTTCTTGGAACTAAACATATTTTGAACATAACTATTTCTTCTTGTGGAGACCATTGTTGTTTAGTTGCTAAGTCATGTCTGACTCTTTTGCAACCCCATGGACTGCAGCCTGCCAGGCTCCTCTCTCTCTCCATGGGATTGAACCTGTGTCTCTTGCATTACAGGTGGGTTCTTTACCACTGAGCCAGCTGGGAAGCACTTTTATGAAGAATTTGTCTTTATTTTTACAAATTAAAATTAAAGAGAATATCCACGCCCACTAAGTCTGGATTAGTCAGATGTCTAATATAACCCCCTGTCATAACCCCAAAAAAAGGATTTTTTTTTTTTCTCTTTTCTCTTCCTACTACCTATGAAGCAGTTAGGGTTTCCTCCAGGTTATAATGGGCTAAAACTCTTCATCACATTTCCAACTGCTGTTGGCGTCAGGATCAGCTTCTCAAATCAGCCGCCAATACACAAAGAAGAGTTGAGCCAGAACTGGACAAGGGCATGAAGTGGCTCTTTTGATTCCAAGAAATTGTGTTTATCATCATAAACATGGATAACACTCCACAAGGAAACTATAATCTGTCTTCAAGACTGTACAGTCTCCTGTTCCAACTGCTCCAGACGACAAAGAGAAAATCATGGGATCACTAAAAAGTTCAAAACCACTCCTCCATACCTTTCCCTCCCCACCATACACAAACCAATGGCACATGAGGCAAATTAGAGGCAAGATTTATGGCTATTTAGTGATGCAGCGGAGTAGAAAGGTTTTCTTGGATTGCAGGCATAGAGATACCATCACTGAAAATGACATATCATTCTGTCTCATGATGACAGACTAGTGATGGTCCTAAAAGAGAATGAGCTTATTCCAGCAAATTGCTGATTGGACTGGTTTGCTCAGGCAATGCTAGAACGAAGGAAAGTATACGCAGAATTACGAATATTCTGCAGGATAATTTATGTTTTGTATTTATACAAAGGAAAAAAAATATCTGTTGGCTACTTTCTTAGAGGTCTGTGTTTTTCAATATCTTCTATGAAGATGCAG
>SJYA01016336.1:0-13881 GCA_006410615.1 Neotragus moschatus
AATTTTTATCTTTGGGATCTTACACTTAACTACTTAAGCCATTTTTAGTTGATTTTTGTGTGTGGTCTATGAGAAGGACTTGATTTCTTTTTTATGTGTATATCCAGTTTTCCAAAAACCACTTATTGAAAAGGCTTATAATTTTCCCCACTGTATTGAAAAGTAGTTAACCAAAATGCCAAATTTAAAATTACTGTTAAACTATGAATAGCTCTTTAAAGATCCAATAACTGAAATAAAGTAAAACTTTAAAATATTTTATTAAACCAAAAGAGGGCAGGAAAATAGTAATAAAGAAAAAAACAGAAAGGAAAACCTTGGTTTTAATTTTTATTTTTGGCTGCACTGCACAGCATGTAGGATCGTAGTTTCCCAACCAGGGACTGAAACCATGCCCTCTGCACTGGGAGCAGAGTCTTAACCACTGAACCACCAGGGAAGTCCTGGGGGGAGAAAATTTAAGCAAATTCCAAAATATCAACTTTCATTAAGTGAAGACTAAAAAAGTCTTTCACTATCCACAAAGTGACAAATTGTTTGAAAGGAGACTCAGACCAAAAGCTAGAGGTTTTTACAACGGATAAAGAAGCACGACTTGAAAGTGTGTGCACCATGCTGAATGAGAAACCAAGAATGAGATGACCTGTCCACAAGCATTCTGCAGGCCTGCACCATGGCACCAGTAACGGCAGAGCTGGGGAAGAGCGGGTTCACTCAGAGGACCACGGTCCCCTCGACTCAGGAAATCTTCCCCACTGCAGAATCACCCATCTCTTGCATTCTTTCTTTCAGCCCTGAAAGGAGCCCAGGTCACCAAGAATTAAGGGCTGGACTCTCAGCATCCAGACTCCACAGAAGCTCTGATTTTCTTTCTTTCCTGAGAGTCCCTATTGGCTGCCTGAAAGCTGATATCTTCTAGGTCATCAGTATGGGTATTCTATTACAAACATCTTTCCAAAGTTTCTTGATTCTTCAGTTATCTGGATTTCTTCACTGTATCTCTTTTCTACTCTTTTTGGTCATTTCATACCACCTTAACATTTTTCAGCATACCAAAGGAAGGTGTTTAAGCAAGTCTTTAAAGCATTAATAGTAACAATGTATTGGGTGGTTACTGCATCCCTAAGAGTGAATCTATGATGACAAGGGAGCAAGGACGGGGAATCAAGATAACACTGTTTTCAAGTCTTTCACCGCACATGAAATGCTACTATTGGAAGGTAGATTCAGATTTTTCAAAATGTACATTGTAAACTCTATGGCCTGACTCAACAGGTTTTAAAAGAAGTACAAAAAATAAGTGAGATAAAATCAACTTTATTTTTTAAATAATAAAACTACAGAAGGCAGAAAAGGGAAGAAATCGAAGAAATGAAACTAATATAAAACAGCTAGCAAAATGGTATATTTTAATCCAACTATACATAGTAACTTTAAAGGTGAGTGGATCAAAAGTAACAGTTAAGAATTGACAGACTGTTGTTTAGGGAAAAAAAGCAAGACTCAACAATATGAGGATGTATTAGTCACGGTTCTTCAGTAAAACAGAACTAACAGAATAGATCATTGGCCACTGGCTCCTGTGCTCGTGGAGGACAAGAAGTTCCACAATCTGCTGAGAGCTAAAAAAACAGGAAAGCTGGTGGTTTAATTCTGTCCACGTCCAAAAGCCTGAGAACCAGGAGAGTCGATGGGTGAAGTTCCAGTTGAGGTCCAGAGGCCCAAGAATCAGAGCGCTGATGATGGAAGTCCCAGCCCAAGTCTGAAGGCCTGGGAACCAGAAGCATAGAAGTCCAAGGGCAAAAAAAGATGGATGTCCCAGTTTAAAACAGAGAATACATTGGCCCTTCCTCTGACTTTCTGTTCAGGTCTCAACTGATGGTGATGCCTACCTGCCATGTGACTGCAATCTTCTTCACTCAGTCTGTAGATTCAAATGTTAATCTCTTCTGGAAACACCCTCACAGACACACCAACGGATGTTTTACCAGCTCTCTGGGCATCCCTTAACTCAGCTGACACACAAAACTAACCATTACCGTGCTCTACGAGCCACCTATTTTAATATTATAAAAGAATACTTCCAGTTCCAGTTCCAGCTCCAACATGTAAAGAATTTGGAAATCGTAACACATNGAAACACCCTCACAGACACACCAAAGGATGTTTTACCAGCTCTCTGGGCATCCCTTAACTCAGCTGACACACAAAACTAACCATTACCGTGCTCTACGAGCCACCTATTTTAATATTATAAAAGAATACTTCCAGTTCCAGTTCCAGCTCCAACATGTAAAGAATTTGGAAATCGTAACACATCACTATGATGTGAAAAAGGTGAAAAGACTGAAAATCATTGGCTTTTTGGGGTGCCCATCAGAGAACTGAGGTTGCACGACAAACTTGAGCCCCCAAATCTGGACAGACAGACAGATCCACAGACTCAAAGCTGAGACCTGCTTAACAGAGAACCAAAATCCACTGGAGCCATAACCTAGTGGGCATACTTAAACGACAGTTTTGACAAATTGCTGGTGGCTCAGTGTGGTCTAGCTTAAAAGTAAGAAGCTTTGGGGGAGCTGCAGTATTGGGAGAGCTGCCTATTTTCCTGGGTTTTGCCTCCAGGCACCCCACCAGATTCTCAGAGTGAAAAGCTGAGAACGATCCCCTCCTGGCTTTAGGCAGGGGGGGAGGAGTAGAAATCCCAGATCTGTGTGCAGTGCTTTCCACAACAAAGGCTGGCCTCCAGAGGAAAAGGCTTTGGCAGAACTTTATCCAGGGCCACATGGAGTGGGCAGCTTTCAGCACCAGTACATATACCCACCGATTCTGGGGGGCAGGGGGAAAAGGCTCGGTTAACATCGGAGATGGGTCAACAGCACCTCGCAGGAGTTCCCTGGGAGTCCAGTGGTTAAGACTCCATTCTCTCACCGCCAAGGGCCTGGGTTCAATCCCTGGTGGGGGAACTAAGATCCCACAAGCACAACCAGAAAAAAAAAGATCACTTTGAGAAAGCGCAGGATAAACAGCGGTTGCCAAACTGTCTTCTGGGGAGGCTTCACTGTTGCTCCCAGAGGTACGAAGAACTGTTTACTGTCTTACAATTCTGGAGACTAAAAGTCTGAGATCAAGGTGTTGGCAGGGCCAAGCTCCCTCAGAAGCTTCAAAGCGAGGATTCTTCGCCTTTTCCAGCTTCTGGCAGCCCTAGGCATTCCCTGCCTTGGGACAGCATGACTCCAGCCTCTTCCACGGCCATCTTCCCTCTGTGTCCTCACATGGCATTTCCATGTGTGAGCATCTGTGTTTACGAGATTCCCTCTAAGGATATCAGCCATATTGGATTAGGACCCACAATAACGGCCTCATCTTTTTAACTAACTTTTATTGGAATCTAATTGCTTTACGCCCTTGTGTTAGCTTCTGCTGTAAAACACAGGGAATCAGCTGTATGTATATGTGTCCCCTTTTTTGGATTTCCTTGCCATTCAGGCCATCACGCTAATGGCCTCATCTTAATTTCCAAATAAGGTCACACTCACAGCTAAGACTTCAACATATCCTTTTCTTTGGAGGACAGAAATCAACTCGTAAGAGCGAGTATCTTGGAGAGTTAAGGAGAACTCAGCAGAGATCACTGAATGAGGGGGACTGCTTAGGCTGAAAAGGGAGACAAGCCAGGATGGGCTGGGACATAGGAGGGGAGAGGGGTTAGGGAGGGGGCTGGAAGTTTTGTTAAGAAGCTGTGTTAAATTACTGCCAGAACATCTATTCAAAGTCGAGAAGGAAATACATTTAAATGGTTAATAGTGGTGGTTATTAGCAGTAATTTTAATTTTCCATCTCTGCTGTGAAAGTCACATGTAATGGGGGCATTACATGAAAAGGCGGCTGCTGCTGCTGCTGCTAAGTCGCTTCAGTCGTGTCCGACTCTGTGCGACCCTGTAGAAGGCAGCCCACCAGGCTCCGCCGTCCCTGGGATTCACCAGGCAAGAACACTGGAGTGGGTTGCCATTTCCTTCTCCAATGCGTAAAAGTGAAAGTGAAGTCGCTCAGTCGCAACCCCATGGACTGCAGCCCGCCAGGCTCCTCCGTCCATGGGATTTTCCAGGCAAGAGGACAGGAGTGGGTTAGCCCAACGCAAATACTTCACAAGTATTTCCCAGCATTTGCCAGATGATGCTGACGACCTGTGCACACAGTACACAAATCTGACGAAGGGAAAGCCCAGTGAACATCTGGAGGCAGAGACGTGGCTGGGTGAAGAGTGACAGCCCGGGCAGAGGAGGGGCAAACTGCCCCAATTTTCCAATCCAGGAGAAGGAGAGATGCTGGGACTTACTGCAAAGAAAAGGAAGTACATGACTGAACAGAAAGAGAGTCTATAAATCTGTCAAATTTTGGCAAAAAAGTGAGATAAACCTACACTGTGGGTATCCGCGCTATGTAAGCACCAGTCAGGACACATCAGCCTGCAAATGACCAAAATGCAACTAAAACTGCCTCACATAAGGAGCAACATCTCATGTGACAAGAAGTTCAGGATTAGGGACATTCCAATTGTTTCATGAAGCCAACAAAGACCGTGTTTCTCCTTCCTAATCCACTTTTACCACATTCCTCTCACTTCAGTACAGCTGCTGACGTCAGAAGATGAGCTGTCCTCCCAATCATCTCTTTCTAAAAGCTAAAGAACTTTTCCCCAGAAGCACCCTGGAGAATTTCTCATCCGACCTCACTGGCCAGGATTCCCTCCCATGGGCCTGCCTCTCCTGAAGCACATGGAGTGCACATCCCAAACAGTTCAACTAGGAAGAAGCACAAGAGAGGGAGGGAAAAGTGCTCAAGGTGGCTACTGGAAAGGTACCCCACGGGGTCTTCCACATCTGCCCACACACAGGACATGCAGGGGGCTGAACAGAACATGAGGCTGGCATCTGAACAAACCACCCAGGACGGAAACGCGTGAAGTCAAAGATGAGGGCCAAGCGATGGGTGTCCCAGCCTGGGGTACAAGGCGGAGAGAATCACCTCATTTCCCACCAGTCACTGGGGGGATGACTACAGATGCTAATGGACTCAACCAGAAAAACGGCCGGAGGCGCGAGCTGGAAGAGCAGGGGAACGTGTGCAGGTGCTCCCCGTCCACGGCATTGTAGAAGGAGACCTCCCCAGCCCCGTGATCCAGGAAAACTCCCACCCGCTGCAGAGCTGGCTCTCGCTTGCTGGGACTCACGGAGGTGCCTGTCAAGGGCCGACAGCCAGCAGAACTCCAGCAAACAGCCCAGATTCCCGCCTTGGGGCACATTGTGGAGCCCCCAGGGATCCCCATGATGTCCTCCCGGCACACTCCCACCGCCACCTCCAGGCTGCCTCGGTTCTCAACTTCCCAGTAATGTCTCCCTGAAGTGAAAACATTCTTCCCCAAAACGCAGGGTAAGTGCTGAAACCGCTCCACGAAGCCTGTGGTCCTCTGCGGATTCCTCCATCCGGTGGCGTAGCTCCATGCTGTGAAAAACAGCGGCCAAGAACTGGTTGACGCTCCGTTTTTCACGTATCTCCCTTCCTGGGAGAAGACAAGTTTGGAGTGAGCGGTGTCCTCAGCTAGAGTTACAGCCACTGCAGAGAAAAGGAGAGCTGGGATCAGTGATGAAGGGCTGACCGCTAACCCTGCTCCAGAAATGCCCATCTGCCCCAGCTTCAGTTCCACCCTTCTCCTCCTGTCAAGCACTGGAAGGGATGAGACACCTCCCTGCCCCCTCAACTGCTCCTCGGCTGGACCTAGCAAGCCACAGTTTGCACTAGCCACCTGAAGTCTTCATTGCCCTTCGGCTCTCAAAGACTGCAGCCTAAACCGGGAGCTTGTTATTCCACAGCCCCAAGTCTTCACCATCAGCATAAAATTTGAAGAAACAATAATAAATACCGACTTGCTGAATCCGCACCAGAACCGAGGCTGTCACCTGGCCGCTTCTTTGTACAGGAACACACAGGTGTCATCCCAGGTCTCTCTCTACTGGTTCTAGTGGTTCGCTGGGCATCTCCACAAGCCCCCAGCAGGTAACTCAAAACCAAATTCAGAGCCTAGTCCTATCACCAAGTCCTATCCATTCTGCCTCTGAGAGGGCCCCTCGGGTCCTTCCTTCCTCTCCTGTCGCCACCGTCTGCATTCAGAACTTCAGCAACTGTGTCTGCACCTTCCTCCGTGGCCTGCCTCCTAATTCTCTTCCCTCCCAAACCCTCCATGTCTCCTCAGTTTGCTGAGAGCTGTGTTTTGTTTTGTTTTTCTTAATCGACACAGATGTTAGATTTTGACAAAGGTTTCTTTTTCCTGCATCTACTGAGGTGATCAAATTGATCTTTTTAAAGTGCTAATGTGGTGAATTACACTGATTTGCAAATATTAAACCAAACCTGCTTTTCTGCGATAAATCCCATTTGGTTCTGCGATAAATCCCATTTGGTTGTGATACCTAATTGAATTCAACTTGCTAAAATTTTCTTTCAAATTCTTCTGTCATGAGGGACATTGATCTATAGTTCGCTTTACTTGTAATATCTTTGATTTTAGTATCATGGTAATGCAGGTCTTATAGAACAAGTTGGGAATAGTCTCTTCAATTTTTTGTTAAGCGTTTGTTTAGAATAAATATTTCTTAAATGTTTGGTGAAATCACCAGTGAAGCCATTTGGGAAGGTTTCTAACTATAACATGAATAAAACTATTCCAGTTATCTATTTTTTCTTGAGTCAGCTTTGGTCATTTGAGTCTTTTAAGCACGTTGTCCATTTCATCCATGCTGTCAGACTTATCAGCATAAAGTTGCTCATATTTCCTTATTATCCTTTTAGCGTCTACAGAAGCTGTAGTGATGATGCCTCTCTCATTCTTGAAACTCGCAATATGTCCTTTTTTCTTCCAGTCATTCTGCTTAAAATAATTTCAATAAAATTTAAATTCTCAAAGAGAATTTGGTTCCACTAATTTTTCTGTTGTTTTTCTGTATTCTATTGCAATAATTTCTGCTCTGATTTTTAATGGTTTCCATCCTTCTGTTTCTTTAGGGCTTTATTTGCTCTCCTTTTTCTATTGTCCTATGGTAGAAACTGGTATCACTGGTTTAAGAAATTCCTTTGTATTACATGTGATTAGTGCTATAAATTCCCTCTTAAGTATTGCTTTAGCAGTATCCTACAAATTCCTTTTCATTCAAAGTACTTCCTAACTTCCCTTTTGATTCACCTTTGGCTCATGGATTATTGAGAAGTGCATTATTTAGCTTCCTAACATCTGGGGACTTTTTACTGATTTCAAAATGCCCTGTAGTCAAAGAACATACTTTGCATGGCCTGACTCCTTTTGAATACTGTAGCCCACAGGCTCCTCAGTCAGTGGGGATTCTCCAGGCAAGAATACTGGTGTGGGCTACATGTCCTCCTCCAGGGGATGCTCCCAACCCAGGAACTGGACCCAGGTCTCCAACGTTGCAGGTGTATTGTTTATCATCTGAACCACCAAGGAAGCCCTTTGCATACTGATGTCTTATGGCCCACCTTGTTCTACCCCGCAAAACGTTCCATGTACATGCAAAAAGAATGTGTATTGTGCTGTTGTTTGGGGCCGTATTCTATAAACAACAGGGTGGTCAAGTTGACTGACAGTTTTATTCAGTCTGTCTTTGACGATTTTCTGCCTACTTGTTCTAAAATTTATTTTTAAAAGGTATTGAAACTTCCAACTGCAGCTGTGACTGTGTCCCTCTCTCCTTGCAGCTCTATTAGCTTTCGCTTAATATATTTTGAAGCTCTGTTGTCAACTGTGTAAGTGTCTAGAGCTGCCATAGCCTCCTGATGAACTGACCCATTTATCATTAGCAAATGACTGTCTTCATCTCTGGTAATATTCCTTGCTCTGAAATCTATTTGATAATAACATAACCATTAGACTTTTGACTAATGTTAGCATGATGTATCTTTTCTCATAACATGTATAGGTCTTTGTATTTAATGTCTGTTTCTAGCACCATATAGTTAGTTGGGTCTTGCATTTTTTTATCCAGTCCAATCAGTCTCTCCCTTTTACTTAGGATATCCAGACCATTTATACTTAATATGATTGGGTTTGTACCTATCATCTTGCTATCTTTTCTACTTGTCCTTTTTTCCTCTTTTTTGCCTTCTTTCTGATTAACCAAGTATTTTTTTTAATAATGATTCTACTTTATCTACTTTGTTGACTTATTAGCTATAACTTTGTTTCTAGTGGTTGCCATAAAGTTTACAAAGGTACACCTTTCACTTAACAACCTACCTTCAAGTGATATTATACCACTTTACATGTAAGAATGTATAACAGTATAGCTTCATTTCTCCCCTCCCAACATTCATGTTCTTGTTGTTATAAAATAAAATACATTATTTTCTGCTTGTTTAAACAACTACTGTATTTGTCAAGCTTCTCCATAGAAATAGAACCAATAGGAGGTGGGGGTACTTGTAGAGATTAGAAGGAACTGGCCCATGTGATCATGGTGACTGGCAAGTCCAAATCCATGGTGTGTAACAGCAGCAAGACCCAGGGAAAATTAAGGTTCCAGTTCCTTCCACAAGGCAAGAAGAACCAAAGCTGCAGATGGAGTCTGAAGGTAGTCTGCTGTAAAAGTCCCTTGTTCATGGGGGAAAGTTAGCCCTTTTGTTTTATTTAGGCCTTTAACTGACTAGATTAGGCTTGCCCACNAAAAAAAAAAAATTAAAAAAAAGAAAGAAAGAAAGAAATAATAAAAACACTCTCACAGCAATACCCAAAACAAAGTTTGACCAAATATCTGAGCACCTTATACCCCAATCAAATTACCACAGGCATTAGCCATCCCTATCACCTTTAATGAGACTTAAATAATGAGATAAATAGCTATTTCTTTACATCATTACCCTTTTGGAAGATCTTTTATTCCTTTGTGTAGATCTGACTTCTATCCAGTATCACTTTCCTTCTGCTTGAAGGACTTCCGCTAACATTTCTTACAGTGCTGGTCTGATAAACTCCTTCAGGTTTTGGATATCTGCAAGCATCTTTGTCTCACCTTTGTTTCTGAAGTGCATTTTTGCCAGGAATAAAATGCTAGGTAAACGGTCTCTTTCTTTCAGTCTTGTAAAGTGCTTGCTCACCAGCACTGCTTCCAGGGAGCACTGGGGTGTCATCTTCCTCTTTGCGCCACCTTGTTCCACAGTATGTAACATGTCCTTTTCTAGTTGTTGCTTCTTTATCACTGGTTTTGGTGTGGTTTTCATCATCTTCCTCATTTAGAACTTGCCAGATTTCTTAGATGTGTGTGCTTACAGGTTTCATCAGATTTGGAAAGTTGAGTCACTGTTTCTCCAGCTGTTTTTCTGTCTCACCCCTGTCCTTCTGCTCTCCCTGAGGGATCCCAGTTACCAGACATAAGGCTGCAGGAAGGTGGCCCACAGCTCACTGAGGTGGCTTTTTTTTTTTTTCCTGTTTCATTTTGCAGTTTTGACTGCTCCATCTTTTCAAGTTCGTGTCCCATCACCTATTAGCCCAGCCAGCTTACTCTTCATCTCACAGTTTTCATCTCCAGGAGTCAGATATGGGCGTTTTTTTTAATATCTCCCAAGTCCACAATATGCATCTTTTACAAAACAGCTGCCATAGCCGCGTTAATGTCCTTCTGTGTTTATGCTGCCCACCTTGGTCAACCTTGAGTCAACTTCAATTGATTGTTCTCCTCACCACATCACGTTTCCTACCTTTCTGTCTGCCTGGTAATCTCTCATGGGATGCCAGTCACTGTGACTGTACATTGCTGGGGACTCATTTTTAAAACACCTATCCATCTTCTTGAGCTTTGTCCTGGGATATGCAGTTACTTGGAAATAATTTCATCCTTTTGGGTCTTGCTTTCCTGACATGTAAAGTGGGTCCAGAGCAGTGCTCAGTGGAGGGTTAATTATCCCCACTGATGAGGCAAGATTCTCCTGAGTGCTCTGCCCAGTGCCCCATGAATCAAGAGCTTCCCAGGGGCTGGTGGGAACAGACGATGCTCCTGGCCTGGGCGAGCACCAGGAACTGTTTCTTCTAACCAATTTGAAAATCTCCTTCAACCTCGGGTAGCTCTTCACAAGCACGTGCTGCTCAGTCCTCTGCTGAACGTTCACAGGCCGTCCCTGTGAACCATCAGGGCTCTCCCTGTCCAGCTCTCTCCTCTCCAGCACTCTGTAAACTCCCACCGCCTCGCTCTGGACTCTCAGCACCACTCCTCCACTCAGGCAGTCCACCTGGCTCCCGCTGTGTCACCTTCCCTGAGGGGTTCTGGAAACCCCCAAGGCTGGAGGCTGGGGCCATCGTAGGACTCAGCTCATTCGGTTCACGTTCCCCGTGTATCACGGTCCTTCATTGCCTGCTGTTCAGTGTTTTAAAAACTGTTGTTTCATGTATTGTCTGTTTTGGATGTCTTTGGTCAACTGCATCTCAGGAGTAAGTCCAGTCCCCTGTCACTTCATTTTATCTGGAAGTGGGCAGCTACAGCGTGGCTCTTGATCGGGGATGTGCTCTTGAGAATGCAGCTTCATGCCATGCACAGGCCTTGGTACTTCTCTGGGAACCTCGTCAGTTTACCTCCAGGCGTTCCTACACTCATCTTCTCAACCTCATTCCTGCCTTTCCCCGTATGCCCCTTACGTTGAGTCATATCAGACCCCCGCCCACATCTTCTCCACATCTCAGCTCACGCTGCCACCTCTGCTTGGAAGCCGCCTCTCACTTTCCACTTGACAAACTCCTGCTTATCCTTCAAAGTCCCAAACAACCGACGAGTCAGCTGTGAAAGCCTCCTCGCTCTGCCCCAACAGGGAGGCTGCCGTCCGCACTTCTGCGATGCCTCGCTCGCGCCACTGGCGCTCCCTGGGCCCCACTGCGCTGCACTAAGTGGCATGGCTGTCTCTCCAACTTGCTTATGAGTTCTTACAAAGAACAGGTCCTTTGCTTTTTGTGTTACTAGCACCGTTAACGTCCTAACACCCTTTGCCTTTACACAGATGGCTCTTCAGTGAAGCGTCTATTCATTCACCCCTTTGTGGTTATTTCCCATTCTCTTGGGCCCCGTCCTCCCTCTGCAGACCCCTCTCGGTCCTCCTCCGAGCTCCAGCTCCCTGAAACGGCTCACCTTGGAATCGCTTCAGCATCTCCTTCATCATTGGAAGCCGGCACACAGTCTTCACCGTGAGGTCTTCAGAGGAATAGCTCACATCCTGATTCTCGCACCTAGGAAAAGCGCAGAAGGCTGCTCTTCTCCGGAGGCAGACAGGACGGCCAAGACCCTCAACCCGCACCTGAGGGCTCCCAGCCCAGGGCTCAGACTGCTCTCCCATCCTCCTGGTGCACGCACGCAGGCCTCCTCCCCCTCGGCCCCTCCCATCGGTGCCCAGACGGACCGTGGGGCCCAGGCCTCCTTTCCCCTCTGCTTGGCCTGTATCTTTACAATCTGCTCAACCACCCGTAAGCAGGAAAGCGCTCACACCTGGTCAACACCTCTGCTGGATTCTGTGAAGAGAAGAAAGAAAGAAGTTATGTACCCTCCCGTGAGATCTGTTACTCAACTTGGTGAGCAGGGATTTTTCTGTCAGTTGCTTTTGTGAACATCACACATGATCTCCTGCTGCCAAGCCCAACAGGGTTAACACAAGGCAGTCTTTTTTTCGTGTGAACCCTCTGCCCTACTTAGCAATGTGGACCCACCCTTTCCTCAAAACCCTCCTCTTCTCCTTTGGCACCAAGACATGAGCTGTCTCCTGGCTCCCCGTCTACTTCTCCATCCACACTCCTTCAGTCACAGACAAGTGTTAGTGAGGATGTGGTGGGAATACAAAATGGTTCAGCCACTTTGGAAAACGGCAGTTTCTTAAAAAGTTAAAATTAAATATACCATACAGCCTAGCAATTCTGCTCCTACTACTTAGCCAAGAGAAATGAAAACATACGTCCACACAAAGAATGGCAGACAAATATTAAGGCAGAACCCTTCATAATAGCATTTGGGTTATGTCCATCAACTGGTGAACAGGTATACAAAATGTGGTATGCAATGGAATACTATTCAGGAATAAAAAAGGAATGCAAATATGATACGATGCTCCAACAGGAATGAACCTCAAAATCATCACACTAAATGAAAGAACTCATACACAAAAGAAATGTGTTATTTCAAAGATTCTGCTATAGTATATGTTTGGATATGGAATTGGAACTTCACTGCTCAAGCAAGTTGTAAACGCTCTAGACAATCCTTGGAATTTAAGTATCTCATATCACCTGAGCTCATCAAACCTAAACTTCACATTAATTTCCTTAAGAAAGGAAATCTTTGACTCTTTAATTACATAATAAAAACAGTAACACAGTTAGCAAAAGAGAAAAACACATGTCCTCTACTAAACCCACTCACCAGGAAGGACACTCAGCTCTAAAGACAAGAGGGAGATGACTTAGCGATGCTGACACTTCGATAAAGACAGAGACTGCGCCTTGCCCTGCTGGTCTCANCATAATAAAAACAGTAACACAGTTAGCAAAAGAGAAAAACACATGTCCTCTACTAAACCCACTCACCAGGAAGGACACTCAGCTCTAAAGACAAGAGGGAGATGACTTAGCGATGCTGACACTTCGATAAAGACAGAGACTGCGCCCTGCCCTGCTGGTCTCACCTGGAGCAGCTCCAGGGTGGAGCTCTGGCTCTTCTCCTTCACCTCTAGGATGAGCTTCTTCAAAGAAGAGGTCATTTGGTTGAGCCTAGATATGTTCTCACTTTGCCTCTTCTTTGTCTCCTCTTCCTCCTGCCTCAGCCCCTGAAGGAACAGTTGCTCTTCTTCAGTCAGGAGGACGTGCAGCTTTGCAAACTCCGCGATGACTCTCATTCGCTGATTCTTCATCTTCTCCTGCAGCCACAAGACACTGGCTCAGCCCTTCCTCTGCCTGGTCCTTCCTCCTAAATTCCCTGCATGTGACTCCCCAGTGGTCCATGATCCTCTCATCCAAATCACCCCCTCCAGCAAAGCTCCTACTCACCCCATACAAATTTCCTCTGCTCTTTTCTCCATCCCTGCTTGATATCTTTGTACTAGTCTTTAAAGTACTAACTCGTTCTTTGCAGTATCTGAGTTTCTACTACTGATCATCATGCCTTGTTCATACAGTTTTTAAACTAAAATGCACTTTCACGCCTATTATTTAATTTAGCCCTCAGAACACCTAGTGTTTAGTTGTGGTCAATCTTAGACATACTGGTGCGTACCCACATCACACCTCCCAACTGGACAACAGCTCTGGGGGGGGAAGTTCATTTGCTTTCCACAATGCCATAGACCCAAATCAACACCCACCTCAGAAGCCAACCCAGGAGGACTGCAGGGAGGAAAGGGGCGCCACCCTTGAGGTCTAAGGATGAAGAGTGCGGAACACGTGTGGCCCAAAGCCCCGGTAGAGATCAATTCTTCCTGTTCTATCAGCTTGACCACTGATAAGACCCTGTGAGCTCGTCCCAGCCAAAGCCCTTGAGCAGCCTCAGACTGAAAGGACTAAGGGCAAGAAATACCCAGCTCCTTCTGCTATTACCTTCCACTCGGCAGCATTCTTCACTTCCATGTCCTGAAAATGTATGACTTTCTTCATCTTGGCTGTCAGACTAGACTGAGTCTTCAGAAGTTTTTCCTGCCAGCAGAAGAAACACGCCTAAGTAAGAAATCATCTCTTCCAGCATCCTCCTTGGTCAAGAGCTAACAGTCACCACAGCCAAACATGGGATGAGACTGAGAAGATGCTGAAGATGACCACAGGCTAATGCGAGAGAACTAGTCTGCTCTCAAGTC
>SJYA01016342.1:0-10636 GCA_006410615.1 Neotragus moschatus
CTGGAACTCCATCACGTCCACTAGCTTTGTTCCTAGTGATGCTTTCTAAGGCCCACTTGACTTCACATTCCAGGATGTCTGGCTCTAGGTGAGTGATCATACCATTGTGATTATCTTGGTCATGAAGATCTTTTTCGTACAGTTCTTTTGTGTCTTCTTGCCACCTCTTCTTAATATCTTCTGCTTCTGTTAGATCCATACCATTTCTGTCCTTTATCGAGCACATCTTTGCATGAAATGTTCCCTTGGTATCTCTAATTTTCTTGAAGAGATCTCTAGTCTTTCCCATTCTGCTGTTTTCCTCTATTTCTTTGCACTGATCGCTGAGGAAGGCTTTCTTATCTCTTCTTGCTATTCTTTGGAACTGCATTCAGATGCTTATATCTTTCCTTTTCTCCTTTGCTTTTTGCTTCTCTTCTTTTCACAGCTATTTGTAAAGCTATTTGAAAAAGCTTTAGGCCCATACTAATTACAGCTAAGCATTGCTTATGATAGTGAAAAATGAGGAAGCTAAAAAACTTTAATGTTAAACAGTAGGAAAACAGACTACAGCATATCCAAAGATAACAATACTATAGAAGCACTTAAAAAGATGTTCAGAGGAGGGGTGGATAGGCAGTTTGGGATTCAGAGATGCAAACTAGCATATATAGAACTGACAGACAACAAGGTCCTAATATATGGCTCAGGGAACTATATTCAATATCTTGTAATAAACCATACACACATATATATGTATACACACACACATATATGGGGCTTCCCAGGTACCACTAGTGGTAAAGAACTTGCCTGCCAGTGCAGGAGACGTAAGAAACACGGGTTTGATCCCTGGGTTGGGAAGATCCCCTGAAGAAGGGAACGGCTACCCACTCCAGTATTCTGGCCTGGAGAATTCCATGGACTGTATAGTCCATGAGGTCTCAAAGAGTCACACACAACAGAGAGACTTTCACTTTCACTTAAGTGAAAAAAAACACCTGGGACAGAATTACATATTCAACGTGAATTTTTAAAAGACACACATTTATAATCACAGGAAAAATGCTCAGAAGAAAATGCAGATACACATACACAGAGAAGTTAAAAATAAATTTATTCAAATATCTGACAGTAATAGGATTATGTATGGGTCTAAATTCTTTTATTCCCCTTTACATTTCCCACATTTTTTAATAGATAAGCCTGCTTTAATTTTGTAATCAGAAGGGGAGAAAATATGAAGGAATTCCTTGGAGATAGCATGCACTATCTGGAAAAAAGTTGTTGTTTAAATACCACTTTCTCAAACTGATACTTATTTGGGACATTTAACTGGTATAAATTATTTTAACAGGCAATATATTTTACTGCAAACTCAGGTCTACAAATCAGAGAACTACAACAGCAGTTACCCAGAGGAAATAACTTAAAACACACTAAAATTACACGGCAAACAAAAAGTCATATTTACTTTTTTCTCCTTTTCTTATTACCTTTATAGTTCTGTCAGCAGATCCAGTAACAAACCACTGATTTCCAGGTTCCACAGCAATACATCGAACCCAGCCAAGATGCCCACTGATCACCTGTATTAAGAAAAAAAGAATGAGTAAGCTCACTACACATAAGATAAAGCTGATTCAATTTCAAGTCATCATGCTTACGTTAAATTTCATCCAATCTGACTTGCACTACCCCATCCTCAAATGATAAATTTATAAGATTAACTGCTAATTAGATTTTAAAATAAGTGTTAAATTATCTTCAACTGGTGAATGGATGAATATACAAACTGTGGTATATCTATACAATGGACTACTGCTTGACAATAAAAAGGAATGTATTAGTACATGCCACAACTTAGATGAATCTAAAAGCAGTAAGCTGAGTGAAGAAACTCAGCCCCAAAAGATATATACTGAATTTATGATACAACTGAAAAGCACAACTATAATGACAGAAAACAGATGAATGGTTGGCAGGGTAGGGAAGGGTGTGATTATAAAAGACAGCCCAGGGGTATGTGTGAACTGACAGAACTTCTAATTATCCAGACTGTGGTAGTGGCTAACCAAGTTTATAACCTTTAAGATTTATTAGAGCTATACACCAAAAGAAAGTCTATTCTATAGTATGGTAACATGTACAGCTATATGTTTCCTACTATTTACATTTTAATTAATATTTGATACATTTGAAATGTCCTAATGCATTGATTTTTCTCCTTGGCCTTCATAAAAACCACCTCAAACACATTCCTAAATTTATTTTGTGTGCTCTCCATTCAGGAGCTTTCTATCAATATTTTATCCTACATTTTATATAAAATATAAGTATATATAACTTCTACTTAATGAAGTCTACTTTCCAAGATATCTTTTTCCTCCCAACCCCAAACTACCAGCTGTCATATATTCACTGTCTCCTCTTTATTCTAGTCCTTGGCTCTTGTTTAACTGGAAAGCAGTGATCATGTTTCCTGTAGTGCAAAAACAGATTCACTCACTCTGTAGAGTTTCCACGGTGGGTGCCACTGGGGTTTTGGCATTGTAGGGGCTTTTTTAGCCATCAGTGCAGAGTTCTTGGCACTGCCGCCCTCCATAACAACCTAGATAAAGAAAAGATTACATTATTATTAAAGACATCATATCTACAATTTCATGTTATCAATTCTAAAATGGAAAGTCAAAGAGGGGATTTATGAAAGGTTTTTTTTCCTTAAATGAAAGAAAAATGAAGAATATTTGCATACCCAGAAAATGAGTCTAAGACTTACAATCAGAACTGTATGTTCTGTTTGTTAATTTTGACTTTAAAACACAAAAAATCTCACGAGGCAGAACCTTAGCATTGAAAGCACATATCACTGTGCATGGGTTCAAAACCCAATTCTGTCCATTACTAGTTGAAGACCTGAGGTAAAAAATTATGTAATTTCTGTGCCTCATTAGCAAAATGCAAATAAAAGCAACTGCCTCATAGTGGACTGAGGACTATGACAGAGTGGTAAGTGCTCAACGTGAACTCCAATTTTTCTTTAAGTAACTATAAGTGGATTAATGCCACTGCCTTTGTCACATTTTAACATTATTGATCTAATATTACAAAGGAGATTCAAAGTTCCTTCTATTTATCTCCTACAAAAGTATTTCAAGACTATATAAGGGTATACTAGCTGATATAACCATCTACTGCTAGCATCCCATCCAAAATACACTGAAGTCTGTAAACCACCTGCCCTCAAGAGGCTTACGTTATATCCTAAGCAGGCAGAAAGTCTGGGCAGACCCTGTGAATGGAGGCTAAAGAAAAATGTGGTGGGAGGACTACAAATTCCCTCACTTCATAAAGCAACTGCACAACAAACTGAGGAAGTAAGGCCTGTACTTATGTCAAGTGACAGCATAATAAAGCAAACTGTATTTTCAGTTATTCTTTCTACAACTACTTTCGTCGATAACAACAGCTGCCATTTATTTACAAAGAGATAAATTATATATATTTCTAAATGCTCGTTTATAAAATACTTGCTGTATAGCCGATGAATACTATGATGCTAATAGCACTCAACTCAAACAGGATAAACCAACTGAGAGCTTAATAAAAGACACTTCACATCTAACACATACTAATACAATACTAATACAAGCTTCAGAACAACAGTGCTTGTATTTTTAATACTGGGTAACAAACAGCAACATCACAGTACCCTCATCAAAATAATTGTCATGCCCAACATACAAGTAAGACACAGGATTAACAGAATTTCTTTTGTCAGTTCACTAACAACTTAAATTTTAGGGCTATGATATATTAACAACGAGGTCAGGAAGAATCTGCCTGCTATTGCAGAAGACCTGGGTTCAACCCCTGGGTTGGGAAGATCCCCTGGAGAAAAGAATGGCAACCCATTCCGATATTATTGCCTGGAAAATTCCAGGGGCAGAAGTGCTTGGAGGGCTACAGTCCCTGGGGTCACAAAGAGTCAGACAGGACTGAGAGACTAACACTTTCACTTTCAGGCTGCCATTTACTTGAAAAATTCCAAGGAAAACGTTCATTCATTTAACATTTCAGGTGAGGCTCTTAGAGTAAAGGGACACAGGCAGTATGCTCCACAGTCAGAAACCCGCAACACGGTCGACACAGACTCACCGTTCCCGCAGGCTGTGTGCGGTCAGCAGCCCCGGGGTGTCGGTATTCACCGCCAGCAGGCACAGGACGATTTGCATCAGCTCTGAGGAAAAAGAACCACCACACTGTAAGTAAGCAACGCCTCCAGTTACTTCATCTGCAAGACTCTTTTTTAAATTTTTGTAAGCACTGGTAAAGGAAAATGTCACATAATACACAATTACAAAGAAACAAATTTAAATATGAGAAAAAAATGTAAGCAGTAAACTACGCTTTCAAAATCTTTGTAATTTAGAAGCATAATATTTCCTACCTGGCTTGAGAAGCAGGTAATGCCACAGCTAAGGACTGTGCAGCTGATTCACTTGGCATTCTTTGGATCTTAGTGTCTGCTGTCAAAGCAACCCCTGTTAAAATTAGAAAAAAATCAACTATTTTTTGTATCTATCTTTGCTTTCATTTATATGCATTTACAATAAAAAAGTAGAATAAGACATGTCAAAAAGGAAATGGTAATTATCTCCAAGTGGTGATATTACAAAAATTTTTATTTTGCAGGTCTTTTGTTTTTAACTCTTCTATAATAAATATTGCCCAATGTATATCTCAAATTTATCTCACATATTTAATCAAAGTAGCTTGATATGAACATAGCCCAAAATAGTAGTTAAATTCAACACATAATAGTTAAATCTCTATTCTTTTAGGATACTACTTTCAAATATAAAAATTAAGCAGTTCCCCAAATACTAAGAGTGTTTCCAAGGGTAAATGTAAATTCCTACAACAAAAAGCACCAATTTACCTATACTTTCAATGTGGTGAATTCTGTCCTCTAAAACTACTAGAATCTAGATATATACTAAGCTTTGTGTCCTCCACTCTGTGATTCTGGCCACTCTACTTGTATGCTAATTCCTCTATACACACAACATAGCCAGGATATGTTTCTATCATACCTGCTTCTACACTAACATTTTCAACACTTTTATAAGCTTGGTGATATTAATGTGTCTAACTAAACCTCCAGGTAATAAGCTTGTCTTAGCCCGGAGCAGTCTTTTGAATTCTTAGCACAGTGCCTGATGAAAAATACGTGCTTAATTTAGTTTGCAGAATGACTGCATAATGAAACTTGTGTTAATTCTTATCTAAAATGCTCTGCCTGAATACCTGGTTATGGAGCTTATCTTATATTCTACAGGCAATGGGGATCATATTATTGGCTCATTCGTGGAAATATAAGTTACAATAAGACATTTTCAAATACAACAGTTCACTTACCAGGTCCTGGTGGATATGGATGTGTACCTGTCACCAAATATTCAACTTCTTGTCCTACCAAAAGAAAGAGTGAGAAAGAAAATTCATCAATGGCAAAATTACCTTATATACACGCACTATTTCTTTTAATGAATTAAATAATATTAAATTATCAACTGGATTTCTTAAATTTTCCCAACTAATCAAGTCTTAGAAATAAGATAAGTTGATCATTTTTGTTTTGTCTTCTGGAGACATATACACAGCTATATCCTTGGTGATTTGCTGATGTGAGGTTAAGAAAGCTTGTAAATTTGTTACACAGCAATGATGTATAGAAAGGTCATCCTGGGGGTTTTCTTGTGGAACTTAGGATCATCTTTATATACTATGATTTTAGTACTTAATATTACCTCTCTGAATTATAGCCAAAACAGATAGATGCCCTCTCCACAGGTTAGGAATTTTCCCTTTAGCCTCCACTATGACTATCTCCATATTCTAAGAATCTCTGTCATCATCATAATAGTTTTTCAATTTCATATAAGGAAAAAAATCCACCAACCAATAATCTCACTCATTATGCTGCTGCTAAGTCGCTTCAGTTGTGTCCAACTCTGTGCAACCCCATAGACAGCAGCCCACCAGGTTCCCTTGTCCCTGGGATTCTCCAGGCAAGAACACTGGAGCGGGTTGCCATTTCCTTCTCCAATGCATGAAAGTGAAAACTGAAAGTGAACTCGCTTAGTCGTATCCTACTCTTAGCGACCCCATGGACTGCAGCCTACCAGGCTCCTCCAACCATGGGATTTTCCAGGCAAGAGTACCAGAGTGGGGTGCCATTGGTGAATGAGGAAATCAGGACTTTTACTATAATCTTGGTACAGCTGTTAAATAGGATTGTGATTCTAGTAAGTCCTTCCAGGAGGAGCACTAATAAAATATTTTCACTTTTTTATTTTTAAAATTCACATTTAAATCCTAACATTTCTGACAAAGCCACACTCACCTTGATTGGCAGGANCAGAGTGGGGTGCCATTGGTGAATGAGGAAATCAGGACTTTTACTATAATCTTGGTACAGCTGTTAAATAGGATTGTGATTCTAGTAAGTCCTTCCAGGAGGAGCACTAATAAAATATTTTCACTTTTTTATTTTTAAAATTCACATTTAAATCCTAACATTTCTGACAAAGCCACACTCACCTTGATTGGCAGGATACTGTTTGTGTCCATATGAATCCGATGCATTCTGAGGGACTTTCTCTTTAAGATTTTCTTTGGAAGTAGGCATATGCAACACAGGACCATATTCATTACGTAGCTTGATTGCCATTTTCCGTTTGTGACTATTTAAAAATTATAAACACAAAAATGTATCTTTGAATACTTTAAATATATTTATGAATGTAAATATATTTATATTATATATTATGTAAATCGCTAGGACACAAATTTTTAAACAGCTTAAGCTTGCCTAATCTTAATGTAGAAAAAGTTTCTGGTAAGATTTTAAAATTAAACAACATTTAAAAAAATTTCCAAGTGCATTTCCACACTGTTCACAATCTACCACACAGCATCCATTAGGCTGAGTATATTTTGGTTTGTTAACCAATTATAAAAAACCTTCATGTTGATTTATTGAAGGTCTAACTGATTTTAAAATATATATAAACTGATATATCCTTTAAAAAACCTCAGAGTCAGTATGAGTCAACTTCCCTTCACATGTCTAAATGTAAAAATACAGTAAGAGTTTCTATAGTAACCTTTCTTGGATATATCTAGAAAGACTAATTAAAACTAATCCAAGTACTTTAGTTCAGTATTTTAGAAAGAAATCAGCCCACTTTGTTACTTAAACATAAATGCTTGTTTGAGGAATTAGGTAGATTTTAAAAGAAGGGTAAAGGACAAAGAAGGAACACTGCACATAATGCAATCCCAGACTGGAGCTGGAGATGTAGAACCAAAAATATGCCACCACTCAAGAATCTTCATCATACTAAAGAGAAAAGATGGGAGTAGAGGTACTGGCCAGGTACAATTTCAGCTCAGCAAGGCTCTGAGAGCAGCAGGAAGCTGAAAGCACATACAAAGTGATTGATTATAAAATATAACACCTAAAAGGGACTCTCCTAATTACTGGGTATTTGTAAAATGCAATTAATTAATAGGAATTTTTCTGTAAAAAGCCAAAAAAAAAAGTTAAATCAGCTTAAATTATGCCAAAACATCATTCATTACTAATAGATCTCCTAAGAGGTAGTATTACTCACTAATTTTTAAAGGTTCCCCTCTCCCTGCTCTCTTCCCCCATTATTAAAAGTTGAAACATTCTAGCAATTGAAAAGGAACTAAACCTACCTCTCCTCATCCAAAGGCACAGGTTTTCCATTATCAGCCACAAACATGTCATGGGTTCTCTTCAACGACCTGAACACAAGCGTGTGTACAGAATGCTTCTGCACCTCCTAGAAAGAAAGAGTGTAATTACATACCTAGCTACAAATTACATACATCATAATCTAAACTGAAGCAAATTAATTATAAACTTTACACCTTTAAATATGTAAAACTTTGTACCACTCACCATAGCTATTTATAACAAGCTATAGGAGTCAAGTTCAGAGAAGAGGAGGACGCTCCTTTTGGGTCACAGCCCCAGGTATACCAACTGAGTGATGCCTGAAATCAATCATTTGTTCAATAAACAATGAGTTCCTATTAAATGAGTGCCAGGTATTGTGCTAGAAACTAACAAAAGGATAATGAAAAGGCAGCCACTATCCCTGTGCTCATGAGAAAACATATAAAAATAGGGTAAGGCACAGTCCCTGTGCTCAAGAGGAAACAGATAAAAATAGGGTAAGCAATTTTAATAATTGCTATGAAGGAAACAAGCAGGGGGCTGAGACAGAACAGAGCAAGACCTTAGGCTGGTTATGGAAGATCTCTCTGAGGTGGCAGCTAAGCAGAGAAGGAATCAGTCTTGTACAAAATAGAGGTAAGAACAATCCAGGCAGGACTTCTCCGGTGGTACAGCGGATCAGAATCTGTCTGCCATTGCGGAGACACAGGTTCCATCCCTGGTCGGGGAAGAATCCACAGGCCACAGAACAACTAAAGTCCCTGTGCCACAACTATAGGAGCCCGTACGCCTCGAGTCTGTACTCGGCAAGGAGAAGCTACCGCGATGAGAAATGTCCCGCACCGCAACGAAGAGTAGCCCCTCTTTCCTTGCAACTGCAGAAAACCCACGAGCAGGAATGAAGACCCAGCGAAACTGAAAAATCAATTAATCAAAAAAAAAAAAAAATCCAGACAAGGAGAAAAAGCCATATACAAAAGCGTTCTGTAACTGAAATACTGCCAGGAGCGGTAGTACATAGTGTACAGTACAGACACCGTAGAACATAGTATATGTTAGGTGAAAAGGAGGGTTCATGATGGAAGATGAGGTTGTAAGGACAGACCAGGTCCCGGTAAGTTGTTTTTTATACCACTGCAACAGTGTGCATTGCTCTTGTTTTACATAAGGCCACAAAAGTCTCGTGCAAGAAAAGCTTGATCAACTTAGGTTTTAAACAGATCAATTTGGTGCAGAAGAGAGAGGGATGACAAACGCAGAAGCAAAAAGACCGACCACCTAAAAGCAAATGCATCAGCTGGTGGAAGATGATGCGATCTGAATTCTGGTGAGGACAGTGGGCCTAGACAAAGAGCCAAGAATTCTGAGATAAGATGAACAGAGCTTGCTAACAGAATGATAGTTAGGGGGAAATGCAAAAATTCAAGAATGGCAGGTTTTCCCGGAAAAGAGCTTAAACAGGAGACCTCACTGAGATCTCAGCTTAAAAGTGAGATCAGAGGAGACCACCAGTGAGGACACAGAGTGACTGACTACCGAGCAGACGGCGAGTACCTGTGGTCAAACATCGATGTTCAATAAATGCCCCGCCTAAGACCGTGACGAACTCCGTACCCAAGGACCGCGGGAAAACGATTAATTACCTCAGGCTTCCCGCCTGGAAGGCCTTCCCTCACAGCTCAATTGGTTTAAAAAAAAAAAAAAAAACGCATGCAATGCAGGAGACCCCGGCTCGATTCCTGAATCGGGAAGATCTGCTGGAGAAGGGAGAGGCTACCCACTCGTACCCACTCCAGTATTCCCTGGGCTTCCCTTTGGCTCAGCTGGTAGAGAATCCACCCGCAATGCGGGAGACCTGGGTTCGATCCCTGGGTTGGGGAGATCCTCTTGGAGAAGGGAAAGGCTACCCACTTCAGCATGCTGGCCTGGAGAATTCCATGGACTGTATAGTCCATGGGGTCGCAAAGAATCGGACACGACTGAGCGACTTTCGCTTCACTTCACAACTCCGGCTTCTTTTCTTCCAGAAAACCTTACGAGACCAGCCAGTCTCGGCCAAACAGCCTCCCCTCGCAGCCACTACTCTCTCCAGTTCCCACACTCCCAAACCCTCGATCGCCCACGCCCTCCGCCAAAGAAAAACAATCCAGAAGCAGACGGCCCCTGAGCACCCAAGTGTCACTTTACCTCGACCATGGCTCCGCCGTCTATACAGGCGCTCCAGCAGGGAAAAACCACTACTCAACAGACAGGACAGAAACCGCCGCCACCACGGCTCAGCCCCTTCCGGAATTGCGCTCCCTGGCCCGGATGTGACGCAGGACTCCGCGCAGGCGCGCGGGGCGCTCGCAGACCTTCCGGGGTGAAGCCACGGGCTCTTCTCCGGCGGCCTCTGGGGAGGAGCTTCTGGAGGGCAAAGCGGAAGATGCTGGAGTCGCGTGACGGCGCGGTTCACTTGCTCTTGCAGAAATCTTGAGATAGTAACGTTTTCTGCTCACAGAAACGTTTTCTTACAGCCTTAAATACTTTGTTTTAGTGTTGTGGTTGCTTGCCCTTTGTTCTCTGGAATGTTAATACGATTTCTTCAGATAAACCAACAGCTCTAGGGGACTTCTGGAGAGCGCAAGAAGGCTCTAAACACGCTCTTGCCTTCTTTAAGGGGGCGCCTCCCTGATGTACGTAGCCAGATTGCGCTATTTCACTCAATTTGGCTAAAAGGCTTTAGATGTCTTTGTATTCTTGACGCCCAGAAACAATTCCACTTACACTGTCCATTAAGCACTTGTTGGAACAGTTTCAATTTGAGAAATTTTGCAAAACATTTCGGTTTTAATAGCATGTGGCAAAATCTCAAATTTATTTTCCATAGTTTTTTTTTTTTTT
>SJYA01016347.1:0-18225 GCA_006410615.1 Neotragus moschatus
GGAGGACAGAGGCAGGGCAGCCACATTGGTCTGACTTTCAAGAGATCAGACAGAGCAGTGACAAGGAGCCGAGATAAGGCTGGACCACAGGGCGGCAGGTACTGAGGCGGCCTTTTGGGAAGTGACTCCAGGAAACCCTGTACCAGCCTGGGGTCTGGAGATGTGGGCTATACTGTGTGTAGCTGAGCATCACTGGAGAAACCTCCCAAACATTCCATTTTCTTCTGGAGGGGCTGCGGGTGGCCGAGTGGGGAGGTAAGGGACTGAGATGGGGGAGTAGACAGGGGAGTCTGGAGAAACCATGACAGCACGCAATGGCAGAGAGCCACGGCTCCAGGAAGGGCAGCAGGAGCCAGAACTGGGGCTGCCTTTTAGGGAAGCAGCCTTACCAGCAATTCCAGTTTAAAAAATAACTTTGCCAGCGCAGATCAAGTCTTGGCTCCTTCTGCCCGGAACTACGATGAGGAACATGTCTTTGGGGTTCAGCCGCAAGTCTCTCTGGCCCCCTCCTTAGCCCACTGGTTACTGGAGACAGCAGAGGCTCGTGGGACCCTTTAGCTGGGGAAGGTCCCAAGGGCCCTGGTGGAAGTCTGGCCTCAGAGTTGGATGAGGTTGACAATTATTGATAACAAGACAGACTGTTCCCTGGCACAAGAGCAGGAAGAATGTGGCCCCACCGCCAGGGAGGAAGCTGTGCTGCCTTTCAGCGTGACCTTCCTGGTTATCTTGCCACCAGAATCTCTCCCAGTGTGCTATCCCACACAGTATTAGGAAGACCGAAGCCAATTAGGATGCAAGGAAACCTCTTGTTTCAGAAGACACCTTCACCCCACCCTACCCCCCTCCAAAAAAAGCCTAACAAAAATCCAGAAGTCCAGGGACTTCCCTGGTGGCCCAGTGGCTGAAACTCCAAACTCCCAATGCAGGGAGCCTGGGTTCAATCCCTGATCCGGGAACTAGATCCCACATGCGGCAACTAACACCTGGCATGGTAAAATAAACAAAAAGAAAAAAAAGAGTAGGCATCTCAGACTTAATGCACTGGATTGCTTCCCACTCCAAAGCAACTGATTTCCTTGTCTTATTCAAATCACTGAAGGAAAATCACTATTTACCAAGTCACTCAGGACAAAAGCGAGACGTCCTCCTTAATTCTGCTTTCTCTGTGAATCCTTCTCTCTGTTTCACCTTCAAAATGTATCTCACAATGGACCACAGCTAACTAATCCACTGCCTCCATCAGAGCTAAACCACCATCCTCTCTCTGTCTCAGACCACAACCCCTGCCTCTCTTCCTGTCTCCAACCTCGGCCCCTTTGGCCTCTCCGTCCTCCATGGCAGCCCAAGTGGTCTTTCTAAAACAGATACTACATCATGTTGCTCTTCCCCTTAAAGATGTCTCCAGATTCCAGATCCGTATCTGTCCGCATCCTGCCAAGCTCTGCTTAACTGGCCTATCTGCTCCCTGGGCACCTCCCACTCTCCTGTGGTCCACAGGGTCCCGCCCACCTACTGGCCTTCCTCACATCCTCTCAACGTGCCCAATACTTTCCCTCCCTGGACATACTCCTCCCGGGGCTCGGTGCCTCCTCAATCTCTGGGGGGCAACAGCTCCTCCAACACCTCCTCAGACGTGCCGAGCCAACCAGCCCCTCCAGTCACTCTGCCTGGTTTTATGTGTAACTCAGAGCATTTGTGAGCACGTGAAATCCTCTGGCATATTCATTCTTTGTCTGTCTCCAGCTGCCCCATCTCCCACCACCACTCTAAACAGAAGTTCCTCCAGTTAGGGACTGTCCATTCACTGCGGTCACCAGCCTGGAAGACGGGGAGCGGACATCAGGGTAGGACTCCAGCCCCCTTCCCATTCCTGCCCCAAAGGCGATCCCTCCAGAGAGGAAGAGGGTCCCTGGGAAGTCCTTCTCGCCGCTAGGCCTGCTTCTATGGCCTCCTGCTTCCTCCTGTGTGGACCCCATTTGCTGGGTGTGGGTAAGCCATCAGCCCCCTTATGGCTGAGTTGAGGGTGGGTGCCAAGAGTAGGGGCCAGCACTTCAGGGAAAACACAGGCCACAGCCCAGCTCCACAGCATCACAGCTTCATGACTCCAGCTGCATTTCATTAAAAGTGGGCTGGCTCACTGCAACCCAGACCCTGTGGCCAGTAGTCTGATTTCTGCCTCATTTTTGTTCTCCTCCAAGCTTCAATTAAGGGAGCAACAAAAGATCTCTATCATGAGCCATGTGTGATGATGATCTCATCAGCTAAGACAAATATTTTTTTCTGGTTGTATTTATAGAACCTTTCCTTGTTTCCTTGGACAACCCTAGCTGGCATTATCTTGTTCGCTTTCTTTCCATCCAGATCTGTATCTATGGGGGGCAGCTTTTTATCTGCTGCTCTTTGCTGCCTTGGATTTCTAATTCCTCTGTTTTGCTTCTCAGCTTTCATCTATGGGTCTCTTTTAAAATCAAACAGTTTGGATTTTCCAGTTACCAAGACAGTAACTAGAATTAATTAAAAAAAAAAAAGACACCATTGGCTATGGGTGAGCACTTGGCGATGGTTTCTCTTAGCAGTTATATCAGTGCCTTTATGGAGGAAAACTTGGTTCTCCTTTCCCAGTTCTGCCAGTAACATGTTTTCTGGCAACGGGCCTCCCTTCAGCCCTACTGGGTGGGAAGCGCAGCCCGCCCCTGCAGCCCTGTGGACTAGTACCCTCTGCGGCTTGGAAATCTACATGCCAGCAATGTTCTGGCTTGCTCAGAGGCCCATTTAACCTGGGTCCTGTCAGGGCCAGGAGAACGAGACAAGACCCTGGGAGCGGAGAGGGTTGGGGGTTAGGGAACTCCTGTGCAGGCTGGAGCCTACCCTACTGTCAGGGATGCAGAGGGCAGACAGTCTGCCCAACAGATCTGCCCTTGGAGCTTAACTCTGGGGCCACAACTTCTTAGCTAAAGGTGTGTTTGCCCTATGGGGCAGAACAGTGGCTTCCCCATGTCCCCACTCACGGGCCATGTCGCCTTCAAGAAGTGGAACTGCTTCTCTGGTTAGGGTCTGATTTGTGGGATTTTTAGTTCCCCAATCAGGGATCGCACCTGTGTCCCCTGCACTGGAAGGCAAATTCTTAACCACTAGCCCACCAGGGAAATCCCAAGACCTCACTATTTTTACGTATAGAACCCTGATAATCATACAGCATGCAAACAGGTATACTGTGTATCTACGGCACTGAAATTTCTTTGGAGGAGTGATGATCAGGAGAAAGGTATTTAAAAACACTCTTTAAGTGTTTAAAGATACTGACACAGAGGTTGAACAACATCATCTTAATCTTAGCTCTTGCCTTCCTCTCTCCTAATCAAAACTTGTCTTTCAGCAAAGAATCTAAAACACATTCCCTCTAATTTATGTCTGATGAAAGTTTAAAATAGCATCTCTCATAGGGATATGTGCTTACTAATAGCCCCAACAATGCCTTCTGATAAAAATCCATGAAGATCTAGTCATGGAATTATAGCCTGGGCCAAGCAGGAGGAGGCTGCTTTCTGAGAAACTTGGATTTATTTATTGACTAGCTTTTTAAGTTTAAAAAAAAAAAAAATTGGACAAACTGTCTGCCAAAAGATCTTGTTTATAATCAATTTTATATGTAAGAAGCTTCTTCTTGGGTATGCTTTAGAAATAGAAACATAGCTTCAGCCATAAAAAGGAACAAAATTGGGTCATTTGTAGTGAACTGGATGAGCCTAGAGTCTGGCATACAGAGTGAAGTGTCAGAAAGAGAAAACCACAGAGTGTATATTAATGCATACGTATGAAATCTAGAACAATGGTACTGATGAACCTGTTTGCAGGGCAGGAATAGAGACCAGATGTGGAGAATGGACTTGCGGACACAGCTGGGGAAGGAGAGGGTGGGACGAACTGAGAAAGTAGCATTGACGTATGTACATAATCACGTGTAAAACAGCTAGTGGGAAGCTGCGGTAGAGAACACAGAGCTCAGCTTGGTGCTCTGTGATGACCTACAGGCAGATGGGTTGCCCAGGTGGGAGGCTCAGGAGGGATATGATATGTGTGTGCGTAGAGTTGATTCGAGTCGTACAGTACAGCATTATAAAGCGATTATATTCCAATTAAAAAATAATAAATAAAATATAGCCAGTTCAAAAAAAAAAGAAAGAAAGAAATGTTGCAACTTCTAGGATCTTTTAATGGTCTTTCTGAAGTCAAGATAATTCTGAAAACTCCAGGGCTTGTGATCACCAACGCCTTGTCAGTGTCCCTAAAATCAGAGCTTCCGGATGTGGTCATTTTATTTTGCAAAAGACTTAACTAACCAGGTTAGATGGGAGGGCAGAGGCGGTGCTTGCATGCATGGGAAGGGGAAGGTGGCGGCGGTGCAAGTGCAGCAAGGGGCAGGGCTTTTCACAGCCTTTCTTTCACCCCGTGCAGGCCTTGCCACATGTGCAGGATAGCTGGATCTATGTCCCTGAGATTCCCTGAATTAGCCCGACTTCCTCAGAGTCACCCTCCCACAGTTCTTGGCTTTAACTAGAATCTTACTAGTGACCTATGTCCTGTGTTGGCTTTAAAAGTAAGAAAGAGACTGGGAACAATTAGATAGGGTCCGCATAAGAACAAATAAAATGACTGGAATACAGATCCTTTGCAGAATGCAGTTAGAACTGTTGACCTTGGACTAGGAAGGGCAGAGAAAGAAGTTATTTTGTGGGGACGAGTGATTAACTCTTCTCTTTCTTCTACCTTTTTGGATACAGATGGGGGTACATATAGCATTCTCACTGCTGAGGATCAAATACAAGAAACCAGGCTTGATTTCGCAAAGCAGAGACGTAGAGTGAATACAAAGGAAAAATCCCAGTACGTCGTTAGACATTGGTCCTTAGAGGGCTTGGTTTTGTTTCTTTTTCTGTAAATGTAGAAAAGGCAAGACACAGCAGGGATGGTTTTCGAGAGTGGAGCTGGACTGTGATTACTAAGTACATATGAATTAGGATCTTAGTAAGATCCTGTGGAAGCCAGGAAATGTACCCTCCCTGTTTTCTGAAAGGTCCTGATTTTAGGGCCAGTTACTCTGACTATTTTCATTTCTGATGGTTAAAGGCATCCTGGTGAATGAGTGGGAGGAATGTGAGTCCTGTCCTAGACTCTGTCATTTACTGACCTGCTGACCTCAGACAACCCACAGCCTCCTCACAGGGTCACGTGTGATGACAAAGGCCTTCCTTCTTAAGTTGTTAAGAGTGTCAAGAGAAAAAAAAATGACAGTGTTCTACAGAATGTTCAATGCTACACAAATATAGCAACTATTATTAATTTGGATAAATTGTTCATTAGGCCTTGATTAAAGGTATTTCCAGCTGTCAGTGTTGACCGATACTGATTCCCAGGTTTGAATCTCAAAACCTATGAAATCCATCCATTCAAACATCCTCCTATCTGTGTACCCTGTCACCCCTCAGCTCAAAGAGTGCCCGCTGGGGGCCAGTTAGTGGCAGGACACGGCAGGGCACAGGCAGGAGGTGGAGCAGGGGTGCAGCATGGCAAGAGCTCTCATCAGGCCAACGGTGCCCAGGATGTCCCTGGAGGGCAGAGAGAAGGACACATCCCAGAGGGCCTGGGCGCCAGTCCAGGCTCGGGCAATAGGAGTTAGGCCCACATCCAAGAGTGAGGAGGGGGAGACCCTAGGCCAAGACTCAGAGCAGATGAAAGCTGGGTGAACTTGGGGAACTGCAAGTACACTTAAAGGACAGTTGCAGGGGGTGAAGGTTAGCCACGAGCCATGTCCAGCGGGCTAGTCTGCCTGGCTAAGGGCTTCCCCTCTAGAGGAACAGAGAGCCGCTGGGGGCTTCAAAAGAAATGCAGGCACTTCATTCCCGGTGCGGCCGAGGGGAGTGTGGAGGGGGCAGGGCTCCCAGGACAGAGGCGGTGCAGCCCCGCAGAAGGAAAGAGCAGGGGGCCGGGGGCAATGCGAAGAGGTGGGGGCGTTGGTGCAGCGGGAATCAGAGAAGAGAAAGCCAGAGGTGGAGGCACAAGTGTGCGTGGACCAGAGGCAAAGGCGCAACAGTGGTGGCCAGTTCCTGGGGATGGCCCTTAAGAAAGGGGGCTGAAAGAGAATGGGGGGACAGTCTCCAACAGTGACAACCCGGGAGGCTGCCCCTCAGTTCAGTTCAGTTCAGTCGCTCAGTTGTGTTCGACTCTTCGCGACCCCATGGACCACAGCACGCCAGGCCTCCCTGTCCATCACCAACTCCCGGAGTTTACTCAAACTCATCTCCGTTGAGTCAGTGATGCCATCCATCTCATCCTCTGTCGTCCCCTTCTCCTCCTGCCTTCAGTCTTTCCCAGCATCAGAGTCTTTTCCCCTACAGCATCTTAAAAAGGATGAAACAGACAAACCCTAAAATCTACCCGCGTCGTCATTGGAGGTGTACTGAGAACCCTGAGTATCCTGCTGCCTTGTGGCTGTGGCTGTCAGCCAGATGCTTCATCTTCATCTTCTGTCCCCACTGAACATAGACTCCCCACCCCCCGCCCCCACCGGGACCCCGGTGGCCACCTCTCTGTATTCAGTCTGTCTGGATGTGACCATTTCAGCTCCTCACATAAGTGGAGTCACACGGTGTCTGCCCTTTGTCACTGGGTCATTTCACTGGGCACAATGTCCTCAAAGTCCATCCACGCTGTAGCCTGCCTCACACTTTCCTTTCCATTTAAGGCTGAATAGCATTCCTTTGAATATGCTCTTACCTCTCTGAAACTTTCAATCATGATCCATAATGCAATATTGCTTCTGTTTTATGTTATGTTTTTTTTTTTCCCCACCATATATCATGTGGAATCTTAGTTGCCTGACCAAGGATTGCAGCCATACCCTCTGCGCTGAAAGGTAAAGTCTTAACCACTGGACCACCAGGGAAGTCCCCATGGTGTGTAATAAAATGTTTACTTGGTGTCATGACCTGTGTATTATGTTACTGAAATGTTATATTTTTAGCATATATTATTTATAATAATTCACAGACTAATAAACATTTTTACCCCCAATCTACCCTTCCTACATGTGAAATACTGATATTTTGTTTCTATTCTGTTTCTTAAATATAAAGATTCTAGTCACAATGCTCCAAATCAGTCTCGTGACACACTAACCGGCTGTGATCCCGGGTCTGTGAACAGTTGGTCTGTCTGATGCTGACGCCAGCAAGGCTCCGTGGCGAGAGTGCTAGGAGCTCAGTGCCAGAGCCGCCAACGCCAGAGGCCAGGCGGAAACCAGCCTCCCCCATTTGTCTTCGTGATTGGCCTTTATTTCCGGCACAATCTATCCAGCAAAGGTCCTAACTATTAGTTTATTTCTGGTGTAAATAGGGTAATTCATGAATTTGCTGCTTTCCTTCCAGTGGCTGCCAGCTGGCATGGGTTTTTGCTCTGGTTTATTCACAGCCAGTGGCCATTCCACTCCACTTTTCTATCCCCTGGGAGGGGGTGGTGGTGGAGTAAGCTGCCCCTCTTCACACCCCAGCCCGGCCATCTGATCTGGGAACTGGGAAGGCGGGACTTTGGCGGCAGGTGACTGTGGCCTCTGGGCCCTGCGGAGCTTCCAAAGGTGCAGCTGTTGCACAGCTGCAGGAAGGGGCCCCTGAGGAAGCATCTCCAGGGGAGACAGGGGTCAGCCTGCAGGATGGACGCTGGGGAGTGCCCGCCAAGAAAAGAGAGGAGGGTCCCAGAGCAACGGACATCAAAGGTCAGGCCTTCCATGGTATATCTGGGTAGGGCTGCGGCAGCTGGCTGTGGCGATGCTCAGAGAAGGCCCCCGGGTTCACCCCAATCTCCCCGCCATTCCTGTTCTACACTAAGTGCCAGGAGAGCTTCACCCCTCCCACCTTATTAATTAGCTAATCTCTGTTGAGTTCCCAAAGGATGAGATCAGAAAGATCTCCATAGCAATGAAAACGTCAATGGGATGGGAGAGAAATCAGAGGGAAGTTCATGTATTCCTGAAGTTCACTGAGCACCGCTGTGTGCCATTAGCTATGCAGATGCCATGTGAACAAGATGCAGTTGCCTCTGAGCGTGCCCTGAGGATGTGCGGTGGGGGCACGGAGGGAACGGTGTGACCAGACCAAGGACTCCAAGTTGAGGACATGGACTCTGCAAAGGTCTGGCGGTGAGAAAGAGCTGGGCTCTTTCACTTTCCAGGAAGTGGAACTGAGGTTGTCCATGTCAGAAGCATAGAACCAGTCAAGGGTTTGATGATCTTGGGCAATTGGGCCAGTGAGAGTCACAGAGAAACCAGGATGCCTCAGGACTTGGGCTGAACCGTTGAGCACCAAAAAATATCTACAAAACACTCTGAGCTGGAGAGTCAACTAGATAAGAACTTGGGACTTTTATAACATGACTATATATGGTGCCTTATTTATTCAAGGTTCTATTACATCAGTGATTCTGTTTCCTCTTTGTAACTTAGTGAGGTCTGCCCAGTGGGCATTCACTTATCCTAATTCCTCTCTCCTACCCACTCCCTTTCCTTGATAAAGGAGCTGAAGATCAGAGGGTGAGTGATTTGTCCTACATCAACCAGAGAAAGAATCTGAACACCCTGACCCAGACTGGGGCTCTGTCCACCACCTTAAGTCACCTCTCCAGTCCAGGCTCTCCTCTTGCCAGGCTTCTGAGTGCTGGCCCTGTGGGATGACCTGTAGATGACCCCACCCTGGGATGGGGTTGGAAGAAAGGACACCTGGGCTTCGTGTGAGGGTCCTCAGAGGCCTCTGGATGCCACACAGTGTGACTGCCGGCACCGAGAGCTCGGTCCTCCCCCATCTGTCCCCTGCCCCCACCCCAGGGTCACTGGCTCTGTCCCTCTGGGAGGGGCCCTCAGACATGGAGCGTGTGGTGCAGAAGCTTTTGTGTCAATGTTTACGGTTTGAATTTTGACTCTGGCACTTGCTATCTGGCAACCTCAGGCAAGTTTCTTAAACTTTCTGAGCCTCAGTCAAATGGGACACCAATAAGCAACCAGCAGGATGGCTGGCGTGGTTAAGCTTGGGTCATGGTCTGGCCTCAGGAAGGGGAGAAGGAGTTCATAGCCTCTGCCGTTTCATCTGTGGCCTCTCTCTGCTAAAGGCCCTATAGAGGTTACCCCTGAACCCAGGGCAGCCAGAAGACTGGAGCCCTTGTTCTGGGATCCTCGGGGCTTGCGGTATGCCTCAGGGCATCCTGTCCCAGTGACTCACCTCCTTCAGAAGGAGCTGTCCCAGCCTGCTCAGACTGGCCAACTGACCGCACAGACCAAAAATAGACCCAATGAATGGAACTTGGATCCGAGGAAGCCCACAGCCAGCCCTGCGGGTAGAATTCCAGGGCAGGAAGGGCTTCCCAGGGTCTCACACTCACCCCTAACCCTGACCCCACACAGACACTCCTGCTGTGAAAGTCTTTGAAAACCTTGAGCACATCAAGGAGGTGCTTGTGTGGAAGTTAACTTCCTTGACCACCCCCTACCCTGCCTGCAAGAGCTCTCCAGGGCAGGACTGGCCCGAGTCACCCCTCTCCCTCTAAATGCTGATCTTCTCAACCTCTGTGCTTTGCTTGCATAAATCTTATTTCTCAGACAGGGTTTATTTCTCGCCCCTAGACCATCTCTGAGGTTTTGTAGCCCCTCCTTGGTTCAGGGGGATCTGGGGTGGACACGGACAAGGCCCAATGGACATGATTTGCGGTGCCAGCCGTCAACACTCTCCTCACCCAGGAGAAGGAAAAAGGAAGGCCAACACTCATGGACACAGGTGCCCTCTTTTTGGTAATCTGGAAAGTCACTAGTATTTTCTCAACCAAACAGATCCAGAAGGGGAGTCCCAGGGTAGGGAGTGGCAAGATGTGGGGGTGACTGGGTGGGGCTGGAGAAGGCAAAGGGAGCCCTGAGAGTGTGGGTGAAGTCAAGTTTCCAGGAGGTGAAGTGTTAGTTGGCCTAGAAAACCGAGATCCTGCCTTACTTCTTTTTCAAAAATACTTATTTGGCTGTGCCAGGTCTTAGTGGCGGCATATGGTGTCTTATCTGGTTCTTATCTGACCAGAGATCGAACCTGGGCGCCTGCATTGGGAGCAGAGTCCCAGCCACTGGACCACCACGGAAGTCCTCTTCCTCAGTTCTTTATCTGACCTCACTCATTAGGCCAATGGACCATGGCCATTAATTCATGTAACAAACATGACGACCTCACTGGCTTTGGAGTTGGAAATACAGAAAGGAAAAAACCAACCCGGCTGTCTACCCTGGAGTTAATTGTTTCTCTGGGGGACTCACAGAAGTGAACAGATGGCTTGTCAGTCTAATACAGTACAGGCAAGTCAGTCTGATACAATAGAGGCAAGTCTGCTGAATCTACGCGAGGCTGGGGTTGGGGAGGCAGAGGGATTCAGGAAAATCTTCCCCAAGGAGGTGACAACTGTGCTGAACCCTGGGGGTGAGCCTGTCCAGGAGAAAGAAAGGGCCCACAAGAAGAGGGAATAGCTGCTCAAGGCCCAGGTTGGTGAGAGCCGGGTTGGTCAGGAAGCCGTCTTGGAGCTGGGTGTGAGAGCTGAGGCTGAGAAAGTGGGCCGGGGGTTCCCACAGGTGGTGGCAGGCTGCTTCCGGCAGAGGAAATGGACCCATCTGGCAGTAAGGAGTCTCCAGTGAGGTCCATGTGTCCAGGGACCGAAGCCCCCATCATTGCTGCACTTGGTCCCAGAGCTCCGGTTCAGAGGCAGCTGGGCCATTGCGTGGCAGAGGGCAGAGCTTCTCCACTCAGACAGCTTGGACGCAGAGGTCCTCAACCTTTCTGTCACCAAGTACTGGAAGACAATTTTTCCCTGGACGGAGTGGAGGTGGGGGGCGGGGGAGAAAGGTTTAAGTGCATTACATGTATTGTGCACTTTATTTCTACTATTATTACATAAGCTTCACCTCAGATCATCAGGCATTAGATTCCAGAGGTTGGGGTCTCTTGGAGAAGGTCAAGGCTTCTTACCATATACTGAGACCACCACATTGAAGTCAGGATTTCTTCACTGTTCTTGACAGTTGGCATCCACTGGGCAGGGCAGGGCCTGCAAGTTGGCTCAACTTGGATGCAGGTTGCACTCAGAGCAGGAAGTAAGGGGCAGCTCTGATCCAAGTGCAATGGCCATGTGGCTGGGAGGCAGGGGACAGGCTGGAGGAGATGTGGCTGGGATCCAGGCTCGCAGCGGACCTGCCAGGTCTCCCACGTCCCAGCAGGTGAGCAACCTCTGTGTGACCGCTTTGTCCTGTCTCTGAGAATAAAATGATCTGACATTCCTCCCTAGGGAAGCCGCTGGACATCCTGCTGCCCCTGATCGGACAGGCGCCCTGCTGCCTGCTGCCACGGGCCGGCTGGGACTGCCACGTGCTTTGAGTGCATTCCGACCTACCAGGGTTCACTCAGACTCCGGTAGAAAGGGAATGGTTGGGATGAGTCTCCTCTGAGGTGCTGACTGTAAGTGTACAGCTTGTCCTGCTTTCCAGAAACTGGTGGTTGGGCCGACTAACTGTCTTGGGGGCAAGGTCTTCATGAGCTCCCTAGGGCAGAGTGTGGCTTGCAGCCAGCTGCTGTCCTGAGGCCCATAGACCTGCAACGCTGTACCAGGTCCATAAAGAGGAGGGCAGTTCCAGCTTCTGGGACCACAACAGACCCCCAATCCCCGCTCCCCACCCTCATGCTCTCCTCCCTCCTCACGCTTCTCCCTGGCCTCCTCTTTCAGCCCCTCTCTTCCATCCTCTGCCCCCACCTCTCCCACACCTTCCACATCCTTTCCTCTGCTTTCTCTGTAGCCGCTCATGGGCTCTGCTGTTAGAGGCGCAAGAAGCCCCTAAGCACTGTGTATTGCCTGGTGACTTTCCCACGCTCTCTCCCCTGGAACTTGGACCAGCCCCTCTGCTGGGCATGGCCCTGAGGGCACCGTCCCCCTGTGGTTTGTGTCCTTCGATGGGGGTGCCTTTCAGGTGTAAAGAGTGCTCTTGAGAGTCACCTCAGTTTCAAAATGGGACTCAAAAGCCTTCAAAGCAAAGAGCCTTTTAGGGGAAGATGCTGGTCCCTGGAGGAGACCATGTCCTGGACTGGACTCTGAAGCTGACATGGGAGGAAAACGGGCAGGGAACAACCTTTGGAAGAATGATACAGCCACAGGACACGACATAAACGGACAGAACCAATGAGGCCCAAGATGGTGGATGAGAATTCCACTAGACCTTGAGCCTCAGAGTAAGTCATCTTAATACATCAGCAAGGGGTGCCATGACAGTTCCAAGACCAACCATAAAAAGTTAGCAAGTGGGCCCATGTCCCAATTCCTGGAAATCCCCACCCCTTGCTCAAAACAGCTGGAATACCCCTCCCACCCATTAACATATGAAATTACCCAGCCCTAGGAAACCTACGTCCAAGGCCAGTGGCGGTGGCTGGGAGGAGCCATCCCACATCCAAGGAGCGGTGGCTGCACAGGCGCAGGAGGGCCTAGAGGAGCTATCCCACGTTGAAGGTCAGGAAGGGCGGAGGTGAGGAGATACCACTCATCCAAGGTAAGGAGCAGTGGCTGCTCTTTGCTGGAGCAGCCTTGAAGAGATACCCCACACCCAAGGTAAGAGAAACCCAAGTAAGATGGTAGGTGTTGCAAGAGGGCATCAGAGGGCAGACACACTGAAACCATACTCACAGAAAACTAGTCAATCTAATCACACTAGGACCACAGTCATGTCTAACTCAATGAAACTAAGCCATGCCCACAGGGCAACCCAAGACAGATGGGTCATGGTGGAGAGGTCTGACAGAATGTGGTCCACTGGAGAAGGGAATGGCAAACCACTTCAGTATTCTTGCCTTGAGAACCCCTGAACAGTATGAAAAGGCAAAATGATAGGATACTGAAAGAGGAACTCCCCAGGTCAGTAGGTGCCCAACATGCTACTGGAGATCAGTGGAGAAATAACTCCAGAAAGAATGAAGGGATGGAGCCAAAGCAAAAACAATACCCAGCTGTCAATGTGACTGGTGATAGAAGCAAGGTCTGATGCTGTAAAGAGCAATATTGCATAGGAACCTGGAATGTCAGGTCCATGAATCAAGGCAAATTGGAAGTGGTCAAACAAGAGATGACAAGAGTGAATGTCAACATTCTAGGAATCAGCAAACTAAAATGGACTGGAATGGGTGAATTTAACTCAAATGACCATTATATCCACTACTGCGGGCAGGAATCCCTCAGAAGAAATGGAGTAGCCATCATGGTCAACAAAGAGGCTGAAATACAGTACTTGTATGCAATCTCAAAAACGACGGAATGTTCGTTTCCAAGGCAAATCATTCAATATCACGGTAATTCAAGTCTATGCCCCAAGCAGTAACACTGAAGAAGCTGAAGTTGAATGGTTCTATGAAGACCTACAAGACCTTTTAGAACTAACACCCNATCTCCATAGCAATGAAAACGTCAATGGGATGGGAGAGAAATCAGAGGGAAGTTCATGTATTCCTGAAGTTCACTGAGCACCGCTGTGTGCCATTAGCTATGCAGATGCCATGTGAACAAGATGCAGTTGCCTCTGAGCGTGCCCTGAGGATGTGCGGTGGGGGCACGGAGGGAACGGTGTGACCAGACCAAGGACTCCAAGTTGAGGACATGGACTCTGCAAAGGTCTGGCGGTGAGAAAGAGCTGGGCTCTTTCACTTTCCAGGAAGTGGAACTGAGGTTGTCCATGTCAGAAGCATAGAACCAGTCAAGGGTTTGATGATCTTGGGCAATTGGGCCAGTGAGAGTCACAGAGAAACCAGGATGCCTCAGGACTTGGGCTGAACCGTTGAGCACCAAAAAATATCTACAAAACACTCTGAGCTGGAGAGTCAACTAGATAAGAACTTGGGACTTTTATAACATGACTATATATGGTGCCTTATTTATTCAAGGTTCTATTACATCAGTGATTCTGTTTCCTCTTTGTAACTTAGTGAGGTCTGCCCAGTGGGCATTCACTTATCCTAATTCCTCTCTCCTACCCACTCCCTTTCCTTGATAAAGGAGCTGAAGATCAGAGGGTGAGTGATTTGTCCTACATCAACCAGAGAAAGAATCTGAACACCCTGACCCAGACTGGGGCTCTGTCCACCACCTTAAGTCACCTCTCCAGTCCAGGCTCTCCTCTTGCCAGGCTTCTGAGTGCTGGCCCTGTGGGATGACCTGTAGATGACCCCACCCTGGGATGGGGTTGGAAGAAAGGACACCTGGGCTTCGTGTGAGGGTCCTCAGAGGCCTCTGGATGCCACACAGTGTGACTGCCGGCACCGAGAGCTCGGTCCTCCCCCATCTGTCCCCTGCCCCCACCCCAGGGTCACTGGCTCTGTCCCTCTGGGAGGGGCCCTCAGACATGGAGCGTGTGGTGCAGAAGCTTTTGTGTCAATGTTTACGGTTTGAATTTTGACTCTGGCACTTGCTATCTGGCAACCTCAGGCAAGTTTCTTAAACTTTCTGAGCCTCAGTCAAATGGGACACCAATAAGCAACCAGCAGGATGGCTGGCGTGGTTAAGCTTGGGTCATGGTCTGGCCTCAGGAAGGGGAGAAGGAGTTCATAGCCTCTGCCGTTTCATCTGTGGCCTCTCTCTGCTAAAGGCCCTATAGAGGTTACCCCTGAACCCAGGGCAGCCAGAAGACTGGAGCCCTTGTTCTGGGATCCTCGGGGCTTGCGGTATGCCTCAGGGCATCCTGTCCCAGTGACTCACCTCCTTCAGAAGGAGCTGTCCCAGCCTGCTCAGACTGGCCAACTGACCGCACAGACCAAAAATAGACCCAATGAATGGAACTTGGATCCGAGGAAGCCCACAGCCAGCCCTGCGGGTAGAATTCCAGGGCAGGAAGGGCTTCCCAGGGTCTCACACTCACCCCTAACCCTGACCCCACACAGACACTCCTGCTGTGAAAGTCTTTGAAAACCTTGAGCACATCAAGGAGGTGCTTGTGTGGAAGTTAACTTCCTTGACCACCCCCTACCCTGCCTGCAAGAGCTCTCCAGGGCAGGACTGGCCCGAGTCACCCCTCTCCCTCTAAATGCTGATCTTCTCAACCTCTGTGCTTTGCTTGCATAAATCTTATTTCTCAGACAGGGTTTATTTCTCGCCCCTAGACCATCTCTGAGGTTTTGTAGCCCCTCCTTGGTTCAGGGGGATCTGGGGTGGACACGGACAAGGCCCAATGGACATGATTTGCGGTGCCAGCCGTCAACACTCTCCTCACCCAGGAGAAGGAAAAAGGAAGGCCAACACTCATGGACACAGGTGCCCTCTTTTTGGTAATCTGGAAAGTCACTAGTATTTTCTCAACCAAACAGATCCAGAAGGGGAGTCCCAGGGTAGGGAGTGGCAAGATGTGGGGGTGACTGGGTGGGGCTGGAGAAGGCAAAGGGAGCCCTGAGAGTGTGGGTGAAGTCAAGTTTCCAGGAGGTGAAGTGTTAGTTGGCCTAGAAAACCGAGATCCTGCCTTACTTCTTTTTCAAAAATACTTATTTGGCTGTGCCAGGTCTTAGTGGCGGCATATGGTGTCTTATCTGGTTCTTATCTGACCAGAGATCGAACCTGGGCGCCTGCATTGGGAGCAGAGTCCCAGCCACTGGACCACCACGGAAGTCCTCTTCCTCAGTTCTTTATCTGACCTCACTCATTAGGCCAATGGACCATGGCCATTAATTCATGTAACAAACATGACGACCTCACTGGCTTTGGAGTTGGAAATACAGAAAGGAAAAAACCAACCCGGCTGTCTACCCTGGAGTTAATTGTTTCTCTGGGGGACTCACAGAAGTGAACAGATGGCTTGTCAGTCTAATACAGTACAGGCAAGTCAGTCTGATACAATAGAGGCAAGTCTGCTGAATCTACGCGAGGCTGGGGTTGGGGAGGCAGAGGGATTCAGGAAAATCTTCCCCAAGGAGGTGACAACTGTGCTGAACCCTGGGGGTGAGCCTGTCCAGGAGAAAGAAAGGGCCCACAAGAAGAGGGAATAGCTGCTCAAGGCCCAGGTTGGTGAGAGCCGGGTTGGTCAGGAAGCCGTCTTGGAGCTGGGTGTGAGAGCTGAGGCTGAGAAAGTGGGCCGGGGGTTCCCACAGGTGGTGGCAGGCTGCTTCCGGCAGAGGAAATGGACCCATCTGGCAGTAAGGAGTCTCCAGTGAGGTCCATGTGTCCAGGGACCGAAGCCCCCATCATTGCTGCACTTGGTCCCAGAGCTCCGGTTCAGAGGCAGCTGGGCCATTGCGTGGCAGAGGGCAGAGCTTCTCCACTCAGACAGCTTGGACGCAGAGGTCCTCAACCTTTCTGTCACCAAGTACTGGAAGACAATTTTTCCCTGGACGGAGTGGAGGTGGGGGGCGGGGGAGAAAGGTTTAAGTGCATTACATGTATTGTGCACTTTATTTCTACTATTATTACATAAGCTTCACCTCAGATCATCAGGCATTAGATTCCAGAGGTTGGGGTCTCTTGGAGAAGGTCAAGGCTTCTTACCATATACTGAGACCACCACATTGAAGTCAGGATTTCTTCACTGTTCTTGACAGTTGGCATCCACTGGGCAGGGCAGGGCCTGCAAGTTGGCTCAACTTGGATGCAGGTTGCACTCAGAGCAGGAAGTAAGGGGCAGCTCTGATCCAAGTGCAATGGCCATGTGGCTGGGAGGCAGGGGACAGGCTGGAGGAGATGTGGCTGGGATCCAGGCTCGCAGCGGACCTGCCAGGTCTCCCACGTCCCAGCAGGTGAGCAACCTCTGTGTGACCGCTTTGTCCTGTCTCTGAGAATAAAATGATCTGACATTCCTCCCTAGGGAAGCCGCTGGACATCCTGCTGCCCCTGATCGGACAGGCGCCCTGCTGCCTGCTGCCACGGGCCGGCTGGGACTGCCACGTGCTTTGAGTGCATTCCGACCTACCAGGGTTCACTCAGACTCCGGTAGAAAGGGAATGGTTGGGATGAGTCTCCTCTGAGGTGCTGACTGTAAGTGTACAGCTTGTCCTGCTTTCCAGAAACTGGTGGTTGGGCCGACTAACTGTCTTGGGGGCAAGGTCTTCATGAGCTCCCTAGGGCAGAGTGTGGCTTGCAGCCAGCTGCTGTCCTGAGGCCCATAGACCTGCAACGCTGTACCAGGTCCATAAAGAGGAGGGCAGTTCCAGCTTCTGGGACCACAACAGACCCCCAATCCCCGCTCCCCACCCTCATGCTCTCCTCCCTCCTCACGCTTCTCCCTGGCCTCCTCTTTCAGCCCCTCTCTTCCATCCTCTGCCCCCACCTCTCCCACACCTTCCACATCCTTTCCTCTGCTTTCTCTGTAGCCGCTCATGGGCTCTGCTGTTAGAGGCGCAAGAAGCCCCTAAGCACTGTGTATTGCCTGGTGACTTTCCCACGCTCTCTCCCCTGGAACTTGGACCAGCCCCTCTGCTGGGCATGGCCCTGAGGGCACCGTCCCCCTGTGGTTTGTGTCCTTCGATGGGGGTGCCTTTCAGGTGTAAAGAGTGCTCTTGAGAGTCACCTCAGTTTCAAAATGGGACTCAAAAGCCTTCAAAGCAAAGAGCCTTTTAGGGGAAGATGCTGGTCCCTGGAGGAGACCATGTCCTGGACTGGACTCTGAAGCTGACATGGGAGGAAAACGGGCAGGGAACAACCTTTGGAAGAATGATACAGCCACAGGACACGACATAAACGGACAGAACCAATGAGGCCCAAGATGGTGGATGAGAATTCCACTAGACCTTGAGCCTCAGAGTAAGTCATCTTAATACATCAGCAAGGGGTGCCATGACAGTTCCAAGACCAACCATAAAAAGTTAGCAAGTGGGCCCATGTCCCAATTCCTGGAAATCCCCACCCCTTGCTCAAAACAGCTGGAATACCCCTCCCACCCATTAACATATGAAATTACCCAGCCCTAGGAAACCTACGTCCAAGGCCAGTGGCGGTGGCTGGGAGGAGCCATCCCACATCCAAGGAGCGGTGGCTGCACAGGCGCAGGAGGGCCTAGAGGAGCTATCCCACGTTGAAGGTCAGGAAGGGCGGAGGTGAGGAGATACCACTCATCCAAGGTAAGGAGCAGTGGCTGCTCTTTGCTGGAGCAGCCTTGAAGAGATACCCCACACCCAAGGTAAGAGAAACCCAAGTAAGATGGTAGGT
>SJYA01016357.1:0-11158 GCA_006410615.1 Neotragus moschatus
TCCCCTATTCTGTGTGAGCTGACTGACATCATATGGACAGATTTGGTAACAAGAGGCTGGGTGTGCAGATGGGTTGTGCTTGCATATTACAGGTGCTGCAGGTTGGGGCAAATGTTTATGTGCTCCTCTGTTTATAGCTCTATCACACATTCCATGATCGACTGATCTATTACCATGTGGCATACTGAACTATGCTGCACATGAGTTCTCAAGATCAGTGTGGGTAAAGGTAAGTTACCTTATATCTCAAATGATTAAACCTGTTCTTAGGTCCTGCTTCAATGAAGCAATCCCGGAGTTTTCCAATGGCTGCTTTTTCAGCTTCATTAGCATCAATCGATTTCATGGTTTCATTCAATGCTTTCCTTGGGAGTCCAAGGGCCACAGCACTAACGGTTTCATAAAACACAGGGCAGGCTTCCACTGAAGGCAGAGACAGAAAACACCTTGTCAAAAGAATCACCAGGTTAGGAGGTTCTGTTTCCCAACACTTGATAGGAACTCATACATCCAAAGCTTCAAACTCACCTCCCACAGAGACCCAGCCTCTCCCAGGGCTGCTTACATCCCAGACAAAACTTTCCCTATGAGGAACTCCCAGCAGAGAGAACAGCAAGAAGGGCTAGGCCTGGAGAACCCTCTTTCCTTCACCACTGCCCCCAGGCAACCAGCCTCCTTCCTCCATCTCACTAAACACCACTACCGCCAACAAACTATCCCCCAGGGTGTGTGCAGATAATGACCCTTCCAGCTCCACACCACCAGCCCCATTCAAAGACTGAAAGCCTCAGGAAATTTGTGCAGGACTTCTAGGCACTGATTTGCCACCTGCCCTCAGAATCTGCCCCTAGAAGTGGCTTGGACAGGACTGGGAAGGATGCAGTGAAATGGCAATGAGCAAGGATCAGCAGGACCATCCAGACTCTCCTTCCTACCCTCATGCATCTTGAAGGTCAGCTCTCTGGTCACCAGCATGGCCAGCACAAGCAGTGCTCCCTTCATCATGGCGGCAGCTGGAGTGCTCTGCTCAGGGGAGGGTTTTGTCTGCTTTATAAACCACTAGCTCCCCAAGCCCAGCCCACTTCCCTCCCCGTTGGACCACAGGCCTGTGGCCAGGCTCCTGGCACAGGTGGCTCCCTTGGCCCTTGAGATATTTCTGTGGAAGTTTATCATACTCTGAGAGCAGAGCTCTTAGAGGACATGTGGGGGATATCTTTGCCAAAGAACAAGTGGAACTAAGTGACTCCATTTGGAGTCAAATGCTCTGTTTTCTGGTCCACAACCATCACCTGTTTTCCTGATCATCCTTCTCCCAACCTAACCTGGCTCCGAGGGAAGCACTCCCCCAAGCTGAGCACATGGAATCACAAAAATGTCAAGGACATATCTACGCCACTGTCAGGTAGAAATAAGGTCATCCAGAATTCTGGCTTTTCCCCCACACTTTAATTCCTATAGATAAGAACATGGAGCTGGACCTTACTGAAGCCCCCAGATGTCTTAACATCTGCAGTCTTTAGGCAGGGCCCTGACACTGCTGGTCAGCAGCTTTGGGCTCTGATTCATGTCCAACAAGGAACTCGAAGGACTTAAGGCCATGTGGCTCTTCTCAGGCGCTGGTAGTTCTGTACTTTTGGGTCATGCCATCAGCTTTCCTCAGCCCTTCAGCCCTCTGGTTCCTGATCAGGCTCCAGCCTTGCCACTTCTGCTGGCTGTCCTTCCTCCTCCACAGTGAGCCTGGTCTCGGGAGGTGCTTGCACTGCACAATCTATCCAGGAACATCAGGGAGAAGCTGTGGGTTTGAGGGTTTGTCTCCTGGGGCAGAGACTCTGAGGGCCACAGCCCTACAGGTCACTGTGGATAGGAGTTCTAAGGCCCAGAGGGCTGAGTTGATCAGAGGTGACAGTCTGTATGTGAAAACTCTTTCAGAGACAAACTCAACCTTCCACATTAGGAAAGCAGTTTGTTGGGACAAACCATTTGAGATGGACCTTGAAAACACTAGAAGGAAGCCTGAGAATCTCCTAATGGCCAAACTGGAAAGTGTTTGACAGACAAAATAAGCAACAGAGTGTTTGAGGATAAACCAATGTATAAAGTAATATGTGTGAATCCATACTGATATAAATTACTCTCTAAATAAATAAATGTAGGAGAAGAGACAACCATTCCTTACAGAAACATCCTAAATAATAGACTATTCCCTCCAGGAGGAGGAACCTACTGCCCTGCTCTCCCTGAGTGTAGGCTTAGGAACTTGTCTCTAAAGAAAACAGGAGGAGAGAAAAGCACTGCAGAAACCTGGCAAACTCAAATAATCAGCTAATCAAGGCTGATTATTCCCAGTGGTAAGACACACTACTGTCACATGTACCCTGATGTAAGGGGACTGGAAGGGAGCTTCACCTGTGCAGTGTCTCAAAACCCAAAGTCTGAAGCCCACTTGACAGTATCAGAACAACAGCAGCTAAACTTAGCTTGGGGGCTTCCTACCGTCCCTGGTCCTTGATAGTTCTCCTCAAGACTGTTAAGGCCATGACAGACCAGGAAAGAATGAGTAACTCCACAGAGCAGAGGACATTAGGGACACATGACAGTGAATGCAGTGAGTTTCGGGTCTGGATAGGATCACGGAATCCAAGATTAATGGACAAGCAGCTGAAATTCAGATAAACTGCAACGCTTCGTTAGTCGTATGGTTCCAGTGTTGTCTCTCAGTTTTCACAAATATTTGCACTTTTTCTATAAAACTAAAATTATTCCGACTTAAAATTTTACTAATAACAACTTGAAACAGGAAGCTCAAGTCTGTCCTCTGTAACAACCTAGAGGGGTGAGATGTGGTGGAGGATGGGGATTATTCAAGACAGAATAGATACATGTTTATTTATGGCTGTCATGTTGTTGTATGGCAGAAGGCAATACACTATTGTAAAGTAATATCCTTCAATTTAAAATACATTAAAAACAACAACAACAACCTGCATTAGTATAGGGCTACATCAGCAGCATTCCTACATTGACCCTAACCAGCTCTTCACTCTGATGTCACCAAATGTGCCAATGATTGGGGACATCTCAGAGGACCCTGTGGCACCCTCGGAAGGGCAATGGGCTGGATCCATAGTAGCCACCAGTGTTACTCAGCAGTCCAGGCCCTGGTTCCTCTCCTCATAGAGCTGTGGAGGGCAATTGGGGGCAGTGTCTTCTCAAGGACAGGAGGCATGGAATTCATGGGCAGCTGTCTCACCACACAGAAGTCCTGCCACCACAAACAAGAGCCAACATGTGCAACCTGGGCCATGTGGTGTTCACCTTCCTGCCCAGGAAAGGTTAACTCACATCTGCAGCCACCTGAGGCCCTCCTGGGGTGACATTCAGTGGGGTGGAATCCCAGGCAGCAGGAGCCATGGTGAGGAGGGTCTCCATGGAGGTCAGCTGACACTGCAGCTCAGTACTTGGTGCCTCTTTGCCAAGAGCAGTTACCGGATGTGAATCCTATTTGGCATAGGGTTCAGTCTATAGTCATACCATGTGTCCCAACGTCAGAACAGGTCTTTAGCAAACATTAATCTGCCCCAGGTGGCTCAGAGAAGGGACAGCCAGGTGCCTTCAAAGAAAGGTTACTTGATTCTGACTTATCAAACATTTTAAACCTTTACCTTATTAATCCAAGGCAATATTCATAAACACATTTACAGTAAGTACTATGAAAGATATTCCTGCTAATCAACTCCAGAGAAATGGAATATTTCTGCCATTATTCTAACAAACAGTGTACAACATCTAATGAATGCGGGGCCCTCTCCTGGTCCTGGGATGCAGCAGCACACAGTGCTGCTGTCACTCTCCTGCAGCTCTTCATCACCTAAGAGGGAGTGAAAGACAGTGACCCCATGGGATGAAGTGCTCTGGGTGAAGATGAAGCAGGGAGAGAAGACGGACAGCCATTGGGGAAGGAGAGGGGCAGACTACTTTGATATTAGAGCTCAATAGTTGGGGAAGACTGTGCTGTGTGTTACCTGAAGACACCTGAGAATGATGGAACGAATCATGCAGCCACTGGAGGAAGATCCTTCTGGGTTGGGAGGGCTGCAGGTACAGAGTCCCTGCTGCAGGAGAACACTTGGTCAGGTCAAGGAGAAGATAGGAGGCACTGAGGGAGGAGAGAAAGGCAAGGACAAGTTCATAGAGGCAGCAGCAGTGTGGATCTGGTTGTGCAAGTGGCCCAGAGGTTGTGACCTAGAAGGGGCTTGGCTTTTCCTCAAGTAGAGAGGTGATCGTGGGAACAGTACAGAGACACTCAAGAGGTGAAAGAGTTTGCAAAAAGTGATGGACTTAAGCACTGCCATGCTGACTGAAATAAGTCAGAGAAGCAGAAACGTCTCATGACATACCTTATATGCAGACTCTAAAAAGACAAGATACAAAGGAATTTATTTACAACCCAGAAAGATAACAGACTTAGAGAATGAACTTATGATGGCTAGAGGGAAGGATGAGGGTAAGGGACAGTTATGGAGTTTGGGATGCTTGTGTACACACCACGATATTGAAAATAGGTAAGGGTCATATGCTATGATCAAGTCAGGTATATTCAAGGGATGCAAAGATTCTTCAATATACGCCAATCAATCAATGTGATGCACCATATTAACAAATTAAAACATAAAATTCATTGATAATTTCCATAACTGAAATAAAACTTTCAACAAAATTCAGCACCCATTTATGAAAGAAATTCTCAGGAAAATTGGCATAGAAGGAATATATCTGAACATAATAAAACTCATGTATCATAACCCCACAGGAAACATTGTTCTCATTGGTGAAAAACAGAAAGCATTTCCTTCAAGATCAGGAGTAAGACAAGGGTGCCCACTCTGACCACTATTATTCAGTATAGTTTTGGAAGTCCAGCCATGGAAAACAGGGAAGAAAAATAAATAGAGGAATACAGACTGGAAAGGAAACAGTAAAACTCTCACTATTTGAAGATGACATGATATTATACATAGAAAAAAGTAACGATACTAAAGCTAAATGTACTAGAGATAACAGTAAAGATAAATAGAGCTAATCAGTGAATTTATTTGTATAGTCACAGGATATACAATAACTATACATGAATTCCTTGCAATCCTGTACACTAACAAAGAATACTCAGAAAGAGAAGTTAACGAACCAATTCCATTCACGACTGACATATAAAGAATAAAATACCTAGCAATAAACCTACCTAAGGAGACAAAAGGTATGTATACAGAAATTTATAAGACACTGATGAAAGAAATCAAAGATGACATAAACAGATGGAAAGATATACCATGTTCTTGGAAGGGAAGAATCAATATTGGGAAAATGACTATACTACTCAAAGCAATCTACAGATTCAATGCAATCTATATGAAATTACCAATGGTATTTTTCACAATACTAGAACAAAAAAATGTACAATTCATATGGAAACACAAAAGACCCCTTATAGGCAAAATGATCTTGCAAAAGAAGAATGGAGCTGGAGGAATCAATCTTCCTGATTTCAGACTATACTACAAAGCTACATTCATCAAGACAGTATGAAACTGGCAGAAAAACAGAAATATAGACTAATGGAACAAGATAGAAAGCCAGCAAAAAGCCCACACACCTATGGGCATCTTATCTTTGACAAGGGAGGAAAGATGATATGAAAGTGAAAGTTGCTCAGTTGTGTCCAACTCTTTGCGACCCCATGCACTATACAGTACATGAAATTCTCCAGGCCAGAATACTGGAGTGGGTAGCCTTTCCCTTCTCCAGGGGATCTTCTCAACCCAGGGATCAAACCCAGGTCACCTACAATGCAGGCAGAATCTTTACCAGCTGAGCCACAAGGAAAGCCCAAGAATACTGGACTGGGTAGCCTATCCTTTTTCCAGCAGATCTTCCCAACCCAGAAATTGAACTGGGTGTCCCGCATTGCAGGTGGATTCTTTAGCAACTGAACTATGAGGGAAGCTACAATGGAGAAAAGATAGTCTCTTTACTAAGTGATGTTAGGGAAATTGGTCAGCTACATGTATCATATAAGAATGAAATTAGAACACTGCCTAGCACCATACACAAAGATAAACTCAAAATGGATTAAAAACCTAAATGTAAGATCAAAAACTACAAAATTCTTAAGGAAAACACAGACAGAACACTTTTTAAAATAAATCACAAAAAGATCCTGTATGACCCACATCCTAGAGTAATGGAAATATAAACAAAAAATAAACAGATGGGAATGAATCAAACTTAAGAGCTTTTGCACAGCAAAAGAAACCACAAACAAGATGAAAGGGCAATCCTCAGTGTGGGACAAAATAATTGCAAATGAAGCAAGTGACAAAGGATTAATCTCCAAAATATACAAGCAACTCATGCAGCTCAACATCAGGGAAAAATAAATTTAAAATAGGTAAAATATCTAAGCAGCATTTTTCCAGAGAAGGCATCCTAATGGCTAATCAACTCATGAAAGAATGATCAACATTGCTTATTATTAGAGAAACGAAAATCAATACTACAATGAGGTATCACCTCACATCGGTCAGAATGGACCTCATCAATAAATCTACAAACAATAAATGTTGGAGAAGATGTGGAGAAAAGGGAACCCTCCTGTACTGTTGGTGGGAATGTAAATTGACATAGCCACTATGGACATTCCTTAAAAAGCTAGAAATGAAACTATCATATGACCCAACAATCCCACTACTAGGCATATACACCAAGGAAAGTATAATTGAAAAATACACATGTACTCCAAAGTTCATTGCAGCACTATTCACCATAGCTAGGACATAGAAGCAACTTAGATGTCCATCAGTAGATCAATGGATAAAGAAATTGTGGTACTCATATACAATGGAATACTACGAACCCATAGAAAGGAATGCATTTGAGTTCATTTTAATGAGGTGGGTGAAACTAGAGCCTATTATACAGAGTGAAGTAAGTCAGGAAGTCAAAAACAAATGTTGTGTATTAATGCATATATATGAAATCTAGAAAAAGGGTACTGATGAACCTATATGCTGGGCAGGAATAGAGATGTGGATGTACAGAACAGACTTATGGACACAGTGGGGGAAGAAGAGGGCGAGATGAATTGAGAGAGCAGCATGGAAATACATACATTATCATGTGTCAAATAAATAGCTAATGGGAAGTTGTTGCATAGAGCAGGTAGCTCAGCCTGGTGCTCATGAAACCTACAGAATGGGATGGGTTGGGAGTAGGACAGAGGTACAAGAGGGAGGGGACATGTGTATACCCCTGACTGATTCATTTAGATGTATGGTAGAAACTGACACAACACTGGAAAGCACTTATTCTTCAATTTAAAATGCTCCGTTTATCCTAATGCCAACCCCCAGTTGTGGACTCAGCTGCTTCCACATAAACACACTGTGAGTTGAGTCTCACATTCACAGTGGACATTCAGAGGCCTGGGGTTTCTTGCTCCTCTTGTGTCTCTGCTGCCTGCCCATGAACAGGGCCCTGTGCTCACGATGTCTCATTCTTTTTTTTCTGACCCCACCCCATCTCTAAGAGCTTCTTACCACCCAACAGCTCCCCTACAGGTCAGAGTCTCCTGGGCGAACCCCACAGGGCTGGGTTTAGGAAGGGAAATCTCTAAGGGCCTCATGATGAGAAGGCTTAGGACAGGTCCCCAAAGTGATCCAGAGCTGCTGCTTCTCCCAGTGGAGGGAGCCTGGGGGATGCAAGGGAGGTCTCCTTGCTCAGAGTAACACCGGGCCCTTGTCTCTGCCCACCACTACACCCCCACCAGGGTCTGTCTAGGGGGACTTATAAGATGGAGACCTGCCTCTGTGGGAGTTAAGGTGCGTTGAGCCTGTATGAAGAGGTCCTGGAGCAGGGACCCTTCTTGTCTGAGCCAGGATGTGTATTCCATCCCACCCCCACCCAACTGATGTTAAAGTTCCAGGCCTTCAGAAAGGAGAAGTGCCACCCTGATAAGTAAGGTGCCTCTTACAATGTCTTGAATAGAAACTCACCCTGCTCTCTAGTGAATGTAGAGATGTGACGAGACCCATCCAAAGATTCAGTGGAGACGAGTGATGGGCAGTTGGTCTTCCTGGGACAGACACAATCCGTATCCTGGTTTTTGCTCAGCTGGACAGAACTCCTGGGTCTGCTGGGAAGACACTTCCTTATTGCCCACTGCCCCCTCCCATCTCCCTGCCTTCCTCTAAACTCCAGCACCCTTATCTAATCTGCAGTTAGTAGAAAAGGCAGCATCTAATTTCTCCCAAATCCTTTTCTGTCTGACATCCAGACCTCAGATAGCTGCGAAGGTAACTGTCAAAAACCTGTGGCTTTGGATCTCTGATTCTCACATGACTTCCCTCTGAGATCATAGGAGCACCGTTTCATTTCCACCAAGGCCAATCTGAGTTTACCTGCAGCTGTGGGATAATCCCCCACTGCAGACACTCCCCTCCTCAAACTCCTGCATCTCCCCTACCTTCTGGGTGGATTTCTCCAGCACCTGGGACCTGTTGAACTACTGGTGCTTGTGTGCTCAGTTGCTTCAGTTGTGTCTGATTCTTTGCAACCCTATGGACTGGAGCCCACTAGGTTCTGCTGTCCATGGCATCCTTCCGGTAAGAATACTAGAGTGGATTTCCCTGCCCTCCTTCAAACCACTGGGAGGCTCAGTGGGAGGTTCCTCACTTAGACACCTGACATCACCTTCCTAATTACATACCAGGTCCTTGTGTCTGGGTCACCTTTATTGGGAACACAAATCTCATGGTATCCTATTTCCATATCCCTGATCAGGAAAGCCAGAAATTCAAGTGAAAGATACCCAGTAAAAACAGAACATAAAAGGGAGAGGGATACCATAGTTGAAGCTNCTTAGACACCTGACATCACCTTCCTAATTACATACCAGGTCCTTGTGTCTGGGTCACCTTTATTGGGAACACAAATCTCATGGTATCCTATTTCCATATCCCTGATCAGGAAAGCCAGAAATTCAAGTGAAAGATACCCAGTAAAAACAGAACATAAAAGGGAGAGGGATACCATAGTTGAAGCTTCAGAGGCATCCCAGAGAACAGGAACATTCCTACACAGAGAAGAGTAACCTATTTGGTGAGAGAGATGCTCTCTGGCCTTGTATTTCTCTGTGAACCGTGCAATGAGATACTCTATCTGCTGGGACAAGGTGTTTTGAGGGTGCCCCCTGACCCTAGGCCAAAGGAATCAATGGGGGAATTCAGGCAGAAGCAAACACTGCTCCATGGATCAAGACCTGTGAACCAGAAAGTCATAGAGAGATAGAAGCAAGATTGGATGGCAGGATAGAGGCTACAAGACTGAGACAAGTCTCCAACAAGGAAAAGACCAGAATCAGGCCATAGTTGAGGACAGGGCTTGCCATCATGATTGCAATATGAAGACCTGCAGAGATACATTCACTGCTTCAGTGTTACCATCATACCTTGAAGTTTCCTTGAAAACACTTCTAAAATATGTTCTACTATATTGAATACAGCTCCAATGGTATAATATATTTACACTCATCTTTAGGCTGGCATGCTCATGGAATCAGAACACAGGATACCCATCTGGGGCTTCAAACCCAGGCTTTTGAAGGGGTTCGCATGGAAGGGTCAGATGTTCTTTCATGTGTCCCAAGCACATACCCAAGGAAGCAACAGAGCTCAACTGATCTTAAGCAGACAAACAAAATAGATGACAGAAACACATCTTCCACTTGGAAAGACACTATAGAAAACACACACATGGATTCATCATGTCCGTTTCCAGATTACTGAGGTAACAGCAAACTCACTACTTAATAGACAAATAAGCCCCTCTTGTAAAGCCTGCAGAGTTGCACACAGGCATGTGTATCTGGGCAGGCGGGGCACAGAAACTAACATGGTCAACACAACACAGCCAGGTGAAGAGGCCCTGGAGATGATAGCAGGACAAGACTAGCTTCACATCATCACCGGTTCTACCAAAGAGGCAGCTCTGAGCAAACACACAGGGCTGGCCCAGTCTCAGGAGCATCTTCCATGCTCAGTTTGTGAAGGTTTAGCTCATTCTTCAGTCCTTCAGGACAGGCGTGGAAGGAATAATAATTAGTCACAGAAATACCTAAATGATTTCGGTCTAGTTGTCTGAGAGAAAAAATTAGAACAAAGTCCAAGATAACTAATAAAGCTCCAGATGAAAAGAGACCCTGATGAGGCTTTCCTGATGATCTAGTGGTTTAAAATCTTCCTTCCAATGCTGATGATGCTGATGTGATCCCTAATCAAGGAACTTAGATGCCACTTTCCATGGGATGACAGAGAACTTTGTGCCACAGCTAGAGCAAAACTTGCAGGCTACAAGGATCTTTCCTACATCTGCCGCAAGAAGATCTCATGTCCACTGCATTGGAAGATAGCCTCTTAGCTATTTGATCAACATTGTAAAGCAATTATCCTCCAATTAAAAATTAAGTTTAATTTAAAAATATTTTTTAAAACTTCAAAAAGAAGGAGAGAGAAAGACCCTGAGAAGAGGCCAGGAAGAATAAGTCAACACAGGATTCAGGTTGATGATCCAAGTTCAGAGAGACTTCGCACAATGGGGCAATATGGTATACAGCTATGTGGTTGCAATACAGGCTTACAAAACATTCTACTCCTGAACCATCTGATTGCTTTGGAGTGGAAAATAAAAAGTGAAAAATAAATGACTCATTCCCCACTCCTCAATATGCCATGAAAAAGATAGTAATGGAATTTTAAACTATGACCCCATAAGGACAAAAAGAACACAATGGGGTTATCACCTAATGATGAAATAGAACAGATTTTCAGAGAAGAGAAAGCACAGAAAGATGGGGTGACCATGGGCAGAGAAAGCCACATCTAATAAGTAAGACAGAGCCTGTTTTTCCTACTTAATTCCAAAGAGCTCTGGGCTACATAGACATGAGCACTGCAGTGGATAAGTGTAAATATGACTGCAGAACTGAAAAGAGGTAACTGATAAAAAAAAAAAAAAGAGGTAAGTGATATCTATGTGGAATCACTGAAACCCCTAACCCTACTCCCCACCTCTTTCATGCACAGAATACATGCATTCAGGTAAACAT